>VUQH01025907.1:0-13671 GCA_015106775.1 Etroplus canarensis
TTTCACTCCCCATGGATTTATTTGCTACTGCTGCATGTCATTAAATGTTGTCTTCTCTCCCACAGTCTGTCTCTCTCTCTGCTCTCCTTTCTCTCTTCTCTCTCCCCTCACCCCCAATCAGTCGAGGCAGATGGCTGCCCCTCCCTGAGCCTGGTTCTGCCAGAAGTCTCTTCCTGTTAAAAGGGAGTTCTTCCTTCCCACAGTCGCCAAGTGCTTGCTCATAGGGGATCATCTGATTGTTGGGGTTTTCTCTCTAACACTGTGGGGGGTTTATCTTATCATGTAAAGCGCCTTGAGGCGACTTTTGTTGTGAATTGGTCCTATATAAATAAAATTGAATTGAATTGGAATTACAGCCACCCCTCATTTCCTTATATTTTGCTTCCGATGAGCCATACTTTTTTTAAGTGGTCTTGAGCAATAGTTCTCCAGCTCTTCTGAAGGTCTTATCATGGTGTGCAGCATGTCCTTAAAAATTCTGAGGAAACAAATGGAGGACAAAAGACAAGAAATAGCCACAGGTCCTATAGAGTGATAAATTCAAATTTGAAATTTTTAGTTCAAATTGTCATCGATATGTATTGAGCAGGTCAGGAGAAATGTACAGCAGCGTCTACAACCACCTATGAAACACGATGGAGCCTCTGTCATGGTTTGGGTCTGCATTTCAGCCAAAGGTGCTGAGGATCTTGTCAAAATTGGTAAAATAGTCTGCCATGCGATACCATCTAGAAAGCATCTGACTGATAACAGCTTCATTTTTCAGCATGATAATGACCCTAAACACACTGCCAATGCAACACTGCTGGTCATGGATTGGCTTCCGTAGACCTCAACATTACTGTAGCAGTGTGGGATCATCTTGACAGTGAACGAAACAACAGGCAACGTACAAAAAAGAGCTTTGAAATGTCCTTCAAGAATCCTGGAGAACAATTCCTGAAGACAAGTTAAAGAAATGACAAGAAAGCTTGGCTAAGAGAGTTCAGGCTGTGTTGAAGAATAAAGGAGCTCATACCAAATACTGACTTTCCAACTAATTGGAACTGTACAGTCTCTGTTTATGCCTTATCGACTGTATTTCCATTTACGTTTGCACATGTTTCAATAAATAATTGCATCCATTTCACATTTTCCCAGAAATATATAAAGACATGAGGGGGTGGCTCAAGACTTTTGGACAGTACTGTACCAGAACTTTAGCATACCCCTTTCTACAAGAAAGAGCAGCCACTCTAATCCGAGCTCCGTTTGGATGTCTTAGACAGCATTCCCACTGCAGGTCAATTCCAATTTTTTGCTGAGATATGATTTGTGTGTGTGGTCATTCACATTATAATTTAAATGCGACCACCATCAAACTCCAGTGTGAAGAGTCTTCCGCCCTGAAGTGACGCACATGCACGTGACGTCACAGGAAGTAAATATGAACGCTACACATATCAGCATGTGAGTAAAACTTAACTTTCTTTCCACTGACTAGCACCATCAGCGCTGTCTGTCATGCTTTTTTGTCCATTGTTTAGATTTGATGTCGTGGCGACGGCGCAGAATTATGACATCTGTCTCACTTCAATGACGTAAAAGCTGGATGAAATGTGACATGACTGTTCAGACTGAAGTTGCTTTGAAAAACATCAGATACGTATCTGATTCAGGACCACATATGAGAGTGCCCTGAATCTGATTTGAAAAAAATTGGATCTTGGCTGTTCAGACCATCATAAAAAATCAGATATGGGTCACATATGAGCATAAAAACAGATTCGGGCCACTTTTGCCTGCAGTGGGAACGTAGCCTTAGTTCCTCACCCTCTTTCTGAGGCTGAGCTCACTCACCCAACAGAGGAAACTCATTTTGGCCACTTATATTTACAACCTTGTTCTTTCAGTGCTAACCAGATCTCATGACCATAGATGAGGGTTCGAATGTTAATGAATGAATTGGAAGCCATCTCTTCAGAACGGTCCTTCACACACTGCATTACTGCAGATGCAGCACCACTCTGTTTTTAATCTCACACTCCAACTTCCCATCTGTCATGGACAAGATCCTGAGTCTAACAAGATCCTGAGATACCAAACTCCCTTTGGAAGCTTTGACTTCTCTGCCCGGAGGCTACATCCAAGGATAGCCTTCATGTGAAAAGCTTATATTTAGATATACTCTGTTAGTCTACTGCTTGCTTCTGTGAAAGGAAAACTTGTTTTAGCTGATGGACAGCTGAACAGACCTGGACAGCAGACGGGTTGGGAGAATCATTCTCTCCGGTCAGACCTCCTGTTTCTTTCCTCTTTCTAAATTTTCTGAAGTAGTCTTGGATCAGGAAGGTGGCGTAAAACTTTCCAACGGTCACTTCTTCCTCTGTGGACAGAGACGAGACAGTTCAGTCTGCAGCGCTCCTGCTTAGACTCAGCAGTGTCAGTGCTACATGTAGTGTGAGCCGTAAGAATACCTTCATGTGGTGGTATGACTTCGTCCAGCAGCTTTGGCTTAATTCTCTTCCAGATCTTCTTGATGATCGCCCTCAGTTCCTCATTCTCCTGATCAGGGTTACCTAGCAATAGCATCAGGAGAGCGGTGTCAGCTACGAGTCGAGGCAAAGTTTTTGTGATTACAAGGTTGTGACTTGTTAAAAGAGACTTGTTTTTATTTTTGCTTCGATTTCGACGGACGAACGGACAGACGGACGGATAGTACAGGGGAGCTAAAACATAAGCAAGAAACCAGTGTTCAATCTGACTGTACAATACTTTAACTGGTACATTTTAGTCAGTGAAAGCATCCAGCTGCTCCTAGTCAGTTGATAAGAAAAGTGTGTAATAACCTAGCTGTAATTCACAGTCTGACCTGGTGGAAGCAGTGTTGTGTCATTGTTACAATTTCTAAGCCCTGAAGCAAGGATACAGAAGTGTGTCTGTTTCTCTTATTGCCCCTTTCTGGATGAATTAAGGTAAATGTCAGTTTATATGAAGAAGAGACTCTGACTTATGTTCCAAACCTGCCAGCAGACCCTTTTCATTAGCAGCAGAGAAGTGTATGGTTCCTCTCAGCTGCCTCAGTCCTGGTACTATAAACACACTAGGAGTTCTTCAGGATAGATTTTGAGCTTGTAAAGCTGGAATATCATAATAGATCTGGCATGATCAATAAGAACTGTGCATTCCAATTAAGATTTTTTTGGTGGCTGTGTGCAACGTAAGACCCTATAAACAGTTACATTTCTATGTTTTTTTATTGTTAACACTTTGAAGATCTTACAGGAACATGATTAGCCTTAATTACATGGGTTGTTTTTCTGACACTTACATACAATTGTGTAAAAAAGAAAGTTTTCACAAGAGTCTGCAGTCCTGTGAAGAATTAAGTACACCCTAACTGCTCCCATAGGAATTAAGAGGGTAAGTAGGAGCCAGGTCCTGCTACTCAGGTGCACTTGATTAAGTGATCACCAGTAAAAGTAAAAGCAGAAGTTTTGGCAGTTTGCTGGTCTGGCACATTCAGGTGTGTGTTAACACAATGCCACAATCTTCCCAGGAGTGGACATCCCAGTAAATTTACCCCAAGCTCAGAGAATGCTCAACGAAACTGCAAAAAACCCAAGAGCTACACCTCAGCCTCTATAGGCCTCAGTTAGCATGTTAAATGTTAAAGTTCATGATAGTACAGTTAGTAAAAGCCTGAACAAGTATGGCTTGTTTGCAAGGGTTGCCAGGAGAAAGCCTCTTCTTTCTAAAAAGAACATGGCAGCATGACATGAACAAACCACAAGACTACTGGAACAATGTTCTTTGGAAAGTTGAGACCAAAGTGGAGATGTTTGACTATAATGCCCAGCACCATGTTAGGCGAAAACCAAACTGCATATTAGCACACTTCATACCAACTGTCGATCACGGTGGTAGAGGGTGATGATTTGGGGTTATTTTTCAGCCACAGGACCTGGGCACCTTGCAGTCATTGAGCCCACTAGGAACTCCTCTGTATACTAAAGTATTCTAGAGGCCATTTGTTCAACAGCTAAAGCTTGGCCCAAACTGGTCATTCAACAGGACAGTGATCCCAAGCACAGCAGCAAATCTACAACAGAATGGCTGAAAAAGAAAAGAATCAATGTGTTGCAATGGCCCAGTAAAAGCCCAGACCTCAACCTTATTGAAATGCTGTGATGGAACCTCAAGAGAGCTGTGCACAAACAAATGCCCACAAACCTCAAAGGAGGCAACGTTTTAAAGAAGAGTGGGCCAAAATTCTTCCACAATGATGTGAGAGACTGATAAAGTCATACAGAAAGCCATAACTTCAAATTATTGCTGCTAAAAGTGGTTCTACAATCTACTGAATCCTGGGGTGGACCTAGTTTTTCATGACTGCATAGGGTTCTGTGAAAACTTTCTTTTTCATGACTGTATATGCCTTGAATCACCTGCACCTTTTTTTCGTTTAAGACTAGAATGAGCCTGGAAAACTCACGTGTGTTTATAGCAGAAGCATGGAGGACGCGTCACATACCTTCAGTCTTGATTTTGAGGGCAGTTCGAACCAGAGCAAAGAGCGTGGCATTAAAGGTCACCATTCCGTCAGCGTTCAGCGGCATGTTCATTGCTACCAGACGCTGGGATGGACAGGTAGAAGAAAATGGCTTCGGGTTAGATTAGGGGCCTTTATTCCAGTCTTACATGGAACACACAGTGTGGTGTGTATGTTACCTTGCAGGCCACCCTGTGAGGACAAAGCTTCCCAAAACCCAGAGGAGGCTGAATCCTCCTGAGCAGAGCAACAACGTCTAGGTGTTTTATCCGGCCTCTGAGAACAAAGAATCAGAGTTTTCAGATAATCTCTTCCAGCTATCAGGACAAAAATGTGGAAATGTAGGGTGGTGGGCCCAGCTGGGGAATTTCACTCCAGATCAAACCCCAGCTCAATTAAATTTTTCCAGCTTCAATTTGCTTTACTGTTATGACATTTAAATTACGTGAAAATGATACATGTTCTGTGTGTTTGATTCACAGAGAGAATCAGACCACATAGTAAAGAGTGCAAAGAGCAGATACTTCATTTCACAAATGAAATAAGAGGGAAAAGAAGAGGGTACATTTTATGTGTTGATTTGGTTGGTTACACATATTTTATAAACATTATATTTTGCATGTTTAATAGAGGGATGGAAAATTAGTTATTTTGCAGGTAATTCTGGGAAGCTATGTCACTGTGTCATACATTTGTATTATTACATTATATTACTGCGTAATACTGCATTGTTATGAATGTCTTAAATCCGATATTTTGACAAATACCACCCATATTATAACATCAAAGACTGAAATATGTTTTCCTCTATTAATAAAAGTATTGGGCCACCTACGTATAACACCTACATGAGCTTATACGACATCTCATTCAAAATCCATGGACATTAATATGAAGTTGGTCCCCCATTTGTAGCTGTAACAGCTTCTGCTCTTCTGGGAAGGCACTTGGATTTTGGAGTGTCTGTGGGAATTTTTGCCCAGAATCATTTGAGGGGTCAGACACTGATGTCAGACAAGAGGGCCTGGCTCACGATCTCCGTTCTAGTTGAGCCCAAAGGTGCTGGATGGGGTTGAGGTCAGGGCTCTGTGCGGGTCAGTCAAGTTCTTTCACACCAAACTCATCTAACCATGCCTTTGTGGTGTTTGATTTGCGCACTGAGGCACAGTCATGCTGGAACAGAGAAGGGCCTTCCCCAAGCTGTTCCCACAAAGTTGGAAGCATAGAATTATCACCATTAAGACCCACAGTGGGCTGCGACTGCAGGCTGTGTGGGGTTGCCCACATTGGCCCCTCTTTATCGTTGGGAAACAGCTATCCTCATTTTCTATCTTAACCCTTGTCCTGCCAGCTATACGACCAGCTAAACGACTGGCAGTGAACAGAAACACCAGAAGTGATCAATATATAGATGACCGGCAGTACATGAAACTTATCTGGGACATTAATAGATTGATGTCCTGCAGTACTAGGGTTAAAATTGTTTTCTGTCCTTATCAGATTTTTAAATCAAAAGTTAGAATATTGCCACAGACATGAGTTTTAAACCTGAATTTGACGTCTACCTTTGCCTGTGTTGACATGGCTACGGACACAAAGTGGAAATGGATATGCAGCACTTCCTTGACATTTGATAGCCTGTGGAAATTTATAAACTCTGTAAGCTGAGTGCCCCTGTGCTAGTTAAACATAAATTTTAAAAAATTAAGATGAAAACACTAAATTACCCCAGAGTGATACCAGTTTTTTTCCTAGCTGTTAGTTATATGCTAAGCTAAGCTAAACATAATCTTGGACCACAGAACATCTAAGAAACATACTTGGCCTCTGGATCATATTCAGACCAGATCCTCTTGAACTCGTCCAGATGATGCGGCCCCAAAATAGACCAATCGCGTGTGAGGTAGTCAAAGTTGTCCATAATGACAGCGACGAACAAGTTGATAATCTGAAGCACAAAAAAAAGCAAATGTAATTAGGTCTGCAGTCATGTTTCATGTGCACATATACAATCAATGGACACTCTTTTAGGTACATGTATATAATCTAATGCAGTGAAATCCAACAGTTCAGTTATCTTCATTCAGCTTATCATGTTCGGTGTTTAGAAATGTCAGAAATGTGTAAATCTAATCTTTATCATTTAGGTTAAAATGAAATGTATTTCTAATACTTGGACTCTTATTTTCGTCATCACTCTGCTGATATTTTTCACCTGATTAAATTGCAAAAAATGGGCACCAAGTGTCCATATATCTTTTGAGATGCAGCCACGAACCCAGCCACCGCTGCCCACGAACAAGTGTACTAACTAGTGCCAGTCCCAATCCTGGTTAAATGGGGAGGGTTGTGTCAGGAAGGGTAGCTGGTGTGAAATCTTTGCCCAATCAAATATGCAGATTCATAATACTTCCATACCGGTCGCGGTGAGTGCTGGGGTTCCTAAAGGCTTCCACCTTGTAATAACGCCACTTACAGCTGCTGGTGGAATATCTAGGAGGGAAGAAACTTCACAAACTGACTTGTCGCAACAGTGGCATCCCATTACAGTACCACGCTGAAGTTCAGTGAGCTCTTTAGAACGATCCACTCTTTCACAAAAGTCTGTAAAGGCAGACTACATGGCTAACTGGTTGATTGTACACACATGTGGCAACAGAACTGAATGAAACACCTGAGTTCAATGAATAAAAGGTGGCTCAATGCTTTATTCCATATAGTGTAGCTTACTGACAATAACACCTGCCCAACTGTCGTCAACTTACTTAAATTCCTCTTGCTTAACTTTTCTTTTGTTTGTAAGATGACAAAATAATTATCCAAATATCAGATAGAAAACAATAAACAAAAATGACTTTCTTTAGGTTTTATTTGCTTCCATTTATAAAACTTTTAAAGTTGCAAAAATATGACATTTCACTCTGATTGTTGCTATACTGGTATATCTATACACTTATCAATGCGTGTGTGTGTGTGTGTGTGTGTGTGTGTGTGTGTGTGTGTGTGTGTGTGTATGTTCTGACCAGGAAAGCACACAGCATAAAGAAGCTGATGAAATAAACAATGGCAAAGTTGCTGCCGCAGCTGAATTCCTCTCCTGGTTCGTAGTCCGACTCTGGGTCGCAGCGTTTGCCTGGAAGACTAGCCAACATGATCTCCTGCCACGCCTCACCAGTAGCACACCTACACACACACACATACAGGTAAAATAACCATAAAATTTAAGACTTCACTCCTGCTTGGTGTAATAATAATAAAGAGAAGCTAAGGACCCAGAGCAGATCCTTGTGGGATGCCAGAGGTGACTTAACATGTTAACAAAAGCATGAGGACGGGTGACAGGAGAAGAAAGAACAGAAGAAGGAGGAGGATCTAACCTGAAGAGGAGCAGAACTGCCTGAGGAAAAGTCTGGAAGTTGTTGTTTCGGTTGATCTGAGTGTAATCCTGCATCGCTATCTTCCCAAATGTCTGGCAAACAGAGAGCGACAGAAGAAAAATTATAGCCAGCAAGTCAGCATCGTGTCATAGGAAATCCTAAAATATTTTCTTCACCAGTAAATGTTCTTTCACATCAGACCACAACAGCGTTCCCTCTAAGCTGGGCGCTTGTGCAATCGCGCACTGCTCCGGCATCCTCCACGCACAGCAAATCTATGCAGCGTGCATGCAAGCGCACAGCTTAGAGGGAACATTGGACCAGACACTATTCAGGCCATTACGATGTACTGACTTTGTCAATCAACAGATATTTGGTATCGTCTGAGTGTTCAATTTATTTCAGATCTCTGCAGAATTTCTTCAACAGTTGTTACGGGTTTGATAAAAATGAATTAAGTCAGAGCGCTCCCTGCAGGATCACCTGGGTGTAAACTCACCTGCATACCGATGACAGCATAGATGAAGAAGATCATAGCAATGAGCAGCGCAACGTACGGCAGGGCCTGCAGACAGAGAGGACGAGCTTATTTAGAGTCTCTTTGCTGTTGCAGAGCTACACAATGCCGTACTGATAGAGGTCTGAACAATAATATGCCAGATGTGCACTAACATGTTCCCTAAAACAGCAGCAGAGTTAGAGTTCAACAGGAGTTCAGCCAGAAGGACCCTGTGGACATAAAGAATTGCCACACCTTCTCTGGTGACCACACCCCTTCTTGTTAACTCTACCCTCCTTACCTGCAGGGACTTGATGAAAGTCCACAGCAGTGTACGAATCCCTTCCCCTTTGCTTAGCAACTTGACCAATCGCATTACGCGAAACAGGCGAAAAAAGGTAATTGACACCCTGGAGCTGTCCTCTCCACTCTGAAAATACAGACAAGTTTAGAAGAGTGGATAGAAAACACTGTTGTCATACATATAGAAACCAGTAGGTGTTTTAGAACTCCAGGCAAAGGTTAAAACTACACAAAAGGATGACATCAAGATGAGCTGCAGCTGAAGAAGTAGTAGTAGTTTACACAGGCCACAAAAATGTACTGTGTTTTTCAGGGGAAAATTGATTTATTAAAAGTAATCAGCCCCAATCTGCCAAACACTGAACATTTTGTCCAAATAGGACAAACTAGAACTAAAAGAACAACTAAAACTAGAAGAAGTAGAACTAAATGAAGAAGAAGAAGAAGAACAAGAAGAAGAGGAAAAAAGAAGAGGGAGAAGAAGAAGAGGAAGAAATAGAACTAGAAAATATAGACCTAGAAGAAGAACAAGAAGACCTAAAAGATGCAGAACTAGATGAAGAAGAAGAGGATGAAATAGAAGAAGAACTAGAAGTAGGAAAAGAAGAGGAAACTTGAAGAACTAGACCAAGAAGAAGTAGAACTAGATGAAGAAAAAAAGAAGAATAAGAGGCTAAACTAGAAGTAGAGAAGAACTAAACCTAGAAGAACTAGAACTAGAAGGATATGAACAAGAAAAAGAAGGAGAGGAAGAACTCAAAGAACATGACCTAGAAGAAGAACTAGACCTAGAAGAAGGAGTAGGACTACAAGAAGAACTAGAAGAACTAGGTCTAGAAGAAGAAGAAGAAAAACAAGGCAAAGAACTAGAACGAGAAGGAGAACTAGGAGAAAAAGAGGAACTACAGCTAGACAAAGAAAGAGACCTAGAAGGAGAACTAGAAGAACTACAAGATGAAGAAGAAACTGAAGAACTTGAACTAAGAAACAGACCTAGAAAAAGAAGAACTAAAAGAAAAAGAAGAACTAGTAGAACTATGAGAAGAACTAAAAAACCCATCATCTTCTGTTAACATTTATCAAACCTGGACCACATTCTCCATCTCACTACTGACCTCAGGTCAGATCTGTGTGCATGTGCATCATGGTTACAGGCAGGTAAAAATCACAGGAAGACGGGAGAAGAGGGAGTGGGTATCATAATTGTTTGTATTACTTCTTGCAACTGTGTTTATCCTGTATTAAATATAATTGATCACTATGATTATAATTGATCTTTATCTTTGATCTTTAGTCAATATCGGTATCCTACGCATAGCGTGACATGCTTGGGTACATAGCAGCTGAACTGTTCTAAATATTCTCCAGGACAGAAACATCACAAATACTCACACTGAACTCTGTGACGACGATATCGACCACACTGCCGACCACGATCAGAGCATCAAACGAGTTCCAGGCGTCCACAAAGTAATGCTGGAGGGAAAAAATTCCACTTTTGGTAAGACTCTTATACATTTCAGGGTTAATACTGATAGTGTGGTGAAAAATTAAGCTTTCCTTTAAAAATACCCCCTGAAAAATAGAACTAAACACTGCATGCTGCAGTGCCCCCTTTTTGTATGGATGTTTTTTTTAAGTTTCCAAACCTGATGTCTGTCATAAATGTAGCTATGAAACATTTAACTTCCTGAGATCCTGCATCCTTATATAGGGGCATTACAGGTTGCACATTTAACATGTTGATTATAGTCACCGGCTACTTCATAAGGTATACTGTTCAGCTGCTTGTTAACACAAATACCTAATCAGCCAGTCACATGACAGGAACTCAATATATTTAGAAATGTAGAGAAGGCCAAGATGACCCGCTGAAGTTCAAACTGAGCATCAGAATGGGGAAGGAAGGGCGTTGGTACCAGATGGGCTGGTCTGAGTATTTCAGAAACTGCTGATCTGCACAACTATCTCTAGGGTTTACAGACAACGGTCTGAAAATGAGAAAATATCCAGTGAGCCGGAGTTTTCTAGGATTTTTTGTTGATGCCAGAGTTCAGAGGAGAAGGGTCATGCTGTATCCAGCTGATAGGAAGGCAACAGTAACTCAAATAACCACTCATTACACCCAAGGTGTGCACAAAAGCACCTCCGAATCCAGCCTTGAAGCAGACAGGCTACAGTAGCAGAAGATCACACCGGATGCCACTCGTGTCCGCTACCAAAAGTGGACAATAGAAGATTGGAAAAACATTGCCTGATCTGATGAGTCTCGATTTCTGATGCAACATTTGGATGATAGGGTCAGAATTTGGCATAAACATGAACTCATGGCTCCATCCTGCTTTGCATCAACAGTTCAGGTTGGTGGTGGTGGTGTAATGTTGTGGGGGTGTTTTCTTAGTACACTTTGGGCCCCTGAGTAGCAACTGAGCATCATTTAAACAACACCGCCTACCTGAGTATTGTTGCTGACCATGTCCATCCCTTTATGACCACAGTGTACCCATCTTCTGATGGCTGCTCCCAGCAGGATAATATACCATGTCACAAAGCTCAGATCACCTCAAACTGGCTACTTGAAAATGACAATGAGCTCACGGTACTCAGATGGTCTCCGCAGTCATCAGATCTCAGTCCAATAGTGCAAGTCCAAATTTGCAGCAACTGTGTGATGCTATCATGTTAATATGGCCCAAAATCTCTGAGGAAAGTTTCCAGCACATTTTTGAATCTAAGTCATGAAGAATTAAGGCAGCTCTGAAGGAAAAAGGGGGGTCCAACCTGGTGCTAGCAAGGTGTACCTAATGAAGTGACTGGTGAGTATAAATTGATAAAGTAGGATGTGTTTCTGTGTTCAGAGGATATATACAGCTATGAATAATATATGTGACTTAATCTCCAGGTGGATTTGGTTTCCTCACCCTTATTCTAAGGGCAAGCAGCTTGAGCAGCATCTCTAAAGTGAAGAGTCCGGTGAACACCATGTTAAGGATGTCCATGATGTAGCTGAAGGTTTTGGACTGTTCATAGTGCTGTGGAAGGAAAAAAAGCCACACAGGTTAGATTTTAACCAACAACAATCAGTATGAAAATCATAAGAGAATCTGAAATAATATTAACCTGAACAGCCAGAGTGACGGTGTTGAGCAGAATCAGGACGAACATGACATATTCGAATCCTGTCGAGTTGATGATGGACCAGAACTTGTACTGAACCGGATTCTTTGGAATGTAAAGTTTCAGAGGCTGAGCCTTCAGAGCGTACTCCACACACTGACGCTGAAGGGAGGAAAGAATGGGTCGATACATATACAGTGTTAACAGTACTCCAATAATGTAGCTAAACCTGAAAAAAAGGTAAAAAAACTGAAAACAAAAACTATGATTACAAATATTCCATGACTTTTATGAATACAAATGACTTTCTGACACTGACTGGTTGGAGTTACGGCAATGTACGGGCAACTTTACCTGGTTCTTGTCCAGCTCACAGTTCTTGTACTCCTGCTCTCCCTGCTCTCTGAAGGTGATGATGACAAAGCCCACAAAGATGTTCATCATGAAGAAGGCAATGATGATGATGTAGACGATGAAGAAGATGGAAATCTCCACTCGGTAGTTGTAGATGGGACCAGAGTTCTCACCGTTGGCGTCGATGGCTTTGTACAGCAGACTGGAGGCGGAAAGGTTAAAACTTCAAAGCTGGTTCCTTTTACGTATTTAGAAATAAAGATTTTTAAAAACCCATACAAGTCAGTACTCACGCGGGCCAGCCTTCAAAGGTGGACACGGTGAAGAGTGCCATCATCCCCATCAAGACGTTATCAAAGTTAAAGTCGCTGTTCAGCCAGATCCTCTCTCTGACCATCGGATGGCTCACATCTCCGTCTTTATACACTACAAAGGTCCCTCTGAACACACACAGTCACATTTGGATATTTAATCATAAGCAAACATAACCTATACCTGAGGTAACAACACTTAAAAGTAACCAAAACCATACTATAACCTGTAACTGAGTATTCACCATATATTAGCACTCACTTATTTATAATATTTACTTTTTACAGTTTTAGCCATATCTCTGTGTCTATCCATCTGATCTGCAGGAAACAAAAACCAAAAGGACTGTGGAATTCTATACTTTCAAGGCGTCATGGTGATTTGTCTGCTGCCACTGCTGTGGCTGCAGCTGAAATCAGTAAAACATTTTCAGGGACCCTATGGAACCAATTTCTTAATCATCCAATTTGCAAAAACAGAAAAAACCCAAAACGGCCACGGCACCTAGCTTCATTAAGTAATTTCCCTCTGGGGACTAATAAAATATTCTGATTCTGATTCATGCCAAGCGGAGTTGAGCCAGGTCAGCACTCATCAAGATATTGGGCCTTTTTAGGGATATACACTACCGGTCAAAAGTTTTAGAACACCCCAATTTCTCAGTTTTTTATTGAAATTCAAGCAGTTCAAGTCCCCAGAGGGAACTTGAACTGCTTGAAATGGCACAAAGGTAAGTGATGAGCTGCCAGAGGTTAAAAAAGTAAGGTCACCTAAATCTGAAAAATAATGTACATTTCAGAATTATACAAAAAGGCCTTTTTCAGGGAACAAGAAGTAGGTTAACAACTTCAAGCTATTCTGCAGCAGTGGAGGTAGATCAAGCCTTGAACCCAGGATAACAAGGAACAGACACAGTACAAAGATAATAAATACAAGGACTCAAGGGAAACATGAACCAACACACCGAGACTAGAGACAAGGAGGCTGAATACTGGAAAACATGAGGAAGACACAAAGAACCAATAACTAACCATGAGCTGGGGCAGGAACAATGAAAGTAAAACATAAGGCACACAGCAAAGGGGATGCAACCAAACTGGAAAGAAACAAGAACGAGACAGAAAAAAGGAAAACCAAACATCCTAGAATTAAACAAAACCTAGTCCCACAATACCAAA
>VUQH01025910.1:0-12766 GCA_015106775.1 Etroplus canarensis
CTCTTACAGTACCACGCTGGAATTCAGTGAGCTCTTTAGAACCACTCATTCTTTCTTCATGTTTGCAAAGACTGCATGGCTAGCTGCTGGCTTTAATGGAACTGAATCAAACTCCTGGATTCATCATTAACAGCTGTGACCCAATACTTTTTGACATGTAGTTTGTGTTGCCATATATTGCAAAGACAAAGCCCTGTGGCTTCATCCTCTTTGTATGTCAGGGTTGAACATGGATATTATAAGTAAAGTTAATGTCCACATTGACATCAGAAGCAGACTTGCATGTAGTTCTGCATCTTCAAGCAGTCCACCAAAGTGACCCTCAGTGTGGTCAGGAAGGTGAGTTTGTTGTAAATAACGTTGTATGCAGGCACAGCTGACCTGAACAGAAAAGAAACTAAAAAGAACAAAAAAAAAAATCAAGTAATTTAATATTTTCAGATCAGCCATCAATCTACGAGCCTGAACTGCAGTTCCTCAAATGTCCACTAGAGGCTGGCTCCAAAAGTGAATTAAGCCCCACGACTCCCATTAAAAGCGTCCACTGGGTGTCCATCAGAGACAGATCAGGGTAGGTCGTACAGTTTGATAAAGACCATGCAGTCCAGATCTGCTCTCATCACCATCTTAAATTTGACAGACCATCCTGGAAACCCTGAATGGGGACAAGGACGGATTCTCCACTCATCACTTCATCAAAGATCTCCATTAAAGTCTACTTAATTAGGTAATTATGAGCTTTGAGCCCTCTGAGGTCCACTCTGTGTTCCTGCTGCCTTCGATTTGCCACACTGCTCAAAGAAATGAAGGGAATCCTTGATTATCACAGTTACACTTCAGGGGCATCAGTCTGTTGAGCAGAAACCATCCTGAACCCATTTCAGCTGCTCAGGTGTAAATCAGTGACAGGTGAGCTCCACACAGGGAGGGGTTCTCTGTTCAAACCTCCTCACTGGCTTCAGTGTCCCTGATGGAACCATGAGACCCAGATCAGGAGATCCGTGAAACCCTGGATGATCGGCTGGACTTAGATTAGAAACCTTTGTCATCTCAGTGAAACTGCATAGCAAGCAGACAGTGGGAGATGAATCAGTCCTGGAGAGAGGGCAGAGAGCAGCTGAGGATGTTCTGAGCTGTGTTGATGACTCTCTGAAGCCACCTCCTCTCTATGGAGGAGCAGTAAAAGGTCTCCAGCAGCTTCTGACTCAGGTTGTTCTTCCTGAACGCTCTCAGCTGTGCCTTTAATGATTGAGGAGGTGTTTGCAGTCCAGGACAGGTTTGCAGAGATGAAGGTACCCAGGAACTGGAATGCTGGGACCCTCTCCACATTGGCCCAGTATAGCACACGTTATCTGGGTCTCGACCAGTTTTCTTCATTACATCTGCATTACTGTAGGTCTGGTGTTCTAACACGCCACCCACTCTCAGCCTACTGACCACCAACTCAGGTACTTGTCAGAACTGATGCACCCATAATGAAGTCCCCTCAACTGGATTCAGGTGTGGGGAATGTTAGAGTCAGTTAGCGCATCAGTGTCTGTCATCCAGGAATCCCCGAGGCTGGGCTTGTTCTCCACCAGAAGGAACCCACTGCACCAGCATCAGGTCTGACAGAAGGTCTGAGGACCACATCGGCTGGAGCACCAGCTCTGGTGTTTCCCTGAACAAGCGAGCTGCGCAGTGCTGCACAGTACACCCTCATGGAGTCTGTTTATGACCATTAGCTTACCGACGTCCTCATGAGCAACTAACTGGAGGTCATTAGTGAGGAACTAGCGGATGTCCACCTGTCCTCCTGGTGTCCCCTTCAGCCTCTGAGGCTGCACTAAGAGACACATCAAGCCTTCTTCTTGGAGGAACTGGATTACTCGT
This sequence comes from Etroplus canarensis, assembly GCA_015106775.1. Classification (NCBI taxonomy): domain Eukaryota; kingdom Metazoa; phylum Chordata; class Actinopteri; order Cichliformes; family Cichlidae; genus Etroplus; species Etroplus canarensis. Next base: position 1,873 of record VUQH01025910.1, read on the forward strand.
GCACTTGTCTTCCGTCACCACTGCTAGCAAAGACAGAACCTGCAGCGGTGACAGAGGACACCGACAAAAACTAGAGATGACTCAGTGAGGACGGATCAGGAGGGAGCAGAGGTCCGTCCAACCCTTCCTTTTGTCAGGGTTGTCCTGTCTGCAGTCCAGGTGTCCTGACAGAGCAGATGAATGTGTGGTGATGATATGTTTGCGTGTTAACATACCCATTTTGCTCCTCCCTGCAGCCACGAGTGCATTAAACAGAAAAGACCAAGTTTAAAGACAGCAGTGGGTCACAACCTCCACCTCCTTTCTACACCCACTCATCACACTCCATGCAATGATGTCACCCTGACGCTCACCGTTTTTGGGCATCTTCCTGTGCTGCTTCCCCTCGCTGGGCGTGGCCACAGGTCGGGTGCTTTCTTCTGCCGACTCTCTGCCGCTTGATTGGTCGCTTCCTAACGAGTCGCCATCTGATGGGCTGAGCCTGACAGAAAGGAGAGAGGTTCAGTGTCCCAGAATGCCTCCTGCAGTCTGTAGTGGATTTAACATATCCTGAGACGTACAGTCATGTGACACACTGAGTCCGCCCCCTGATCCAGCAGCTTGTAGAAACTCCTTCAGCAGCAATAAGTTGCAGCAAAGGTTTCCTTTGTGCATGCTCACAATTTTCCGGCGACCTCGCCGTACTACGACGTATACCGCCGTACTTCAGCGTGCTCTTCTACAAACCTTACCTGGAACTTCATCGACGTACGCCAGCGTGTTTAGATTTTTTTCCTACGTCGGCGTACGCTTGTTAAATCATTAAGGTGGGGCTTAACTGAGGCCTGTCTGAGATGTAGCTCTTGGGTTTTTTGACCTTGGTCTGACCTTGCTGGGACGTCCACTCGTGGGAAGATGGTGGCGTTGTGTTAACACACACCTGAATGCTCCAGAGCAGCAGCTTTTCTAGAGGAGCTCATCCTGATGCTGATCACTTGATCAGTGCACTGATTGGCTGATCTAACTGCTTCCTGCCCTCCTAATGCTAACGGAAGAGGGCGGACTCTGTGCAGTCCTGTGACGAAACTAAGTACACCCTTGCTTAGTTTTAAACATTCAAATATGTATTTAAATTTAAATGTTTGTCAAATTTTGTTTGAAGTAGGAAAACAAAATTTATGTGAAGCCTGATGTTTCGTTACACCGCCGTCCCTCAAACCTGTTCTGGCTCGTCCAGCTCCCAAACAGTCGCACGTCTCACCATTATTACCAGTTACTAACCATAAAACATGATCCCATAAACACTCAGTACAGGGCCAAGAAAGCTGGATCAGCGCCCCCTGGTAAGGACAATTACGTCTATTTATCTGTGTTATGCAAAGCAAGAGGTTAAAGTTCATCCTCAGCAGTTGGGACTGTTTTTAGAGCTGATACTGTAGATCTTACCTCGTGCACTGCTGTGTGCAGAACAGACGTCTCAGTTTTCCATTCAAGTGAGAACTGAATGAGGTCATGTGACAAACCAGTGACAGCAGGCTTGAAACTGGAGCAGGAAGCCATCTGGATTCAGCTGTACCTGCCTCAGGCGTTTAAGGCCCCTGAGGGTCGTCCACGGGTTTGTCGCCCTGAGGTAAGAATTTTGTGTTCCCTCTGCCTCACCTCTTCCTCTCATCTCTTTCTCCAGGATACTGGAGCTGCAGGAAAAAGGTGACCTGGATATCATGAAGCAGAAGTGGTGGCCCCGTGCCGGCCGCTGCGACCTCAGCAGCCACACCAGCGCCCACCCGGACGGCCGCTCCCTCAAGCTGCACAGCTTCGCCGGCATCTTCTGCATCCTGGCCGCGGGCCTGCTGCTGGCCTGTCTGGTGGCCGGGCTGGAGGCTTGGTGGAACGGCAACCGCTGCCGCCAGGAGCAGCCCAAAGAGGTGACCGAGCACAGGGCCCGACGGACGGGCCAGCGGGGGGAAGACACTGCCACACTCTATTTTAAGGATCCAGCCGCAGACGCTAGCCCTGACTTAGTGGAGCTCCAGTACACCCAGCTGTAGAGGAGAGAGGTTTAGGTAGGCGTAGTGTCGGAGAGCTGGGCGGCAGGGAGGGCAGGCAGGACAGAGTAGGTAGACGTGCTCTGTGCCGTGATTGAAATCAAATTTGGTCTTATTATGACACCCCCTTCATATTTTTCTTTTATCCGTCCATTACCCCCCCCACCTCCTCGTCCTAAACTTACAGACACCAGCGCTCACCTGGACGCCTCACCTTTACTAACACACTCACAGAACAGCAGCCTGTGTCGAGTTAGTCCAGCCAATCAGGATTCAGTTTCACAACACACTGCCCCCCCCCAAACACTCCCACGGCGGCGGCTCCGTAACCATTCAAGTGCTTGGTATTGAATTATTGTTCTAAACTCATTTCGTGTGGTAAGGCTTTGGTAATTTCCTGCTCCCAAGGCTTGTAAAAAGACACTGTAATTAGCAGGAGAGAGAGGGGCGAGCGACGGCTCTGGCAGGGGGGAAAACGGAGTCAAACGCTTTAACACTTTCAGACATTTTCCTTTTCACTGTGAAATCAAACCCAACAGAAGCCGTTTATCATATTAAACCACAGCTGGACCTGGTTTAACAGTCATTAAAATAAAAAATACCTCACCGCGGTCAGTTAGCGCCTCACTGTCACGGTAACGACACACGTTACACCTGCACCCATCAGTACTGATGAACACCCACGGTGTGAGTGGGTAAAAAGCATCACAGCAGGTTCACACAGTCCCCTCCAAAAGTATTGAGACAGCCAGGCCCCGGCATTTACATCTCCAGATGTTAAACAAAGATCAGCATTTCAGATTAAACCACCCGGGTTTTCAAGTGAGCAGAAGTATTGGGCCATGACTAACAACAGGTGTTTCCTGGAATCCAGGTGTGCCAGTTAAGCCTGATGGTTTGAGCATTAGCCTGGGATATCTACCCTCAGTTCAAACGTTCACCTGTGACGTCTGCAGCCCAACATGAGGACCAGAGAGCTGTCTTCAGAAGCACGCCACTCTGAAGCTGAGACAAGGGGACAATCCATCAGTTACAGTACAGTGCAAAAGTCTTGAGCCACCCTTCTTTTCTTTCTATTCAGACCTTCTTGTATGTTTCTAAAGTGGCAACATTTCTTTAAAGCACCCGGTCCTTGCACCTGAACATTTCCTCAGGAATGGTTTTTGTTAACTGTGACCTTTTAAAAAGGTTCCTAACACAAAGGATGAACCAGTGTTGTGTCGACACATAAGAACCAGTTTTCAGTTGGATCGTCGGGCACTTTGTTACCATCATTTGTTCCCATTTCACATGATTATCTGTGAAGCGTGCTAGAGTTAGAGTCATGGCTGTTTCTGGAACGAGTGATGATTTCACTCATGAACAGCAGCAGAAAGAACACAGATGGCTGTAGAAATAATCAGGAAGAACTTCATTATGCAGCAAGACAATGATCCAAACCACACTGCCACCCCGACAGAGGACTTCATCAGGGGAGACACGGACAGCTTTGGACTGGCTGAGCCAATCAGCAGATCTTAACCTAACTGAACATGCGTTTCACCCTCTGAAGAGAAGACTGGAGGGAGAAACCTGCAAAACAGACAGCTGTGGTAAAAGCCTGGAAAGGCAGAACCAGTGAAGAAACGAGAAATCTGGTGGAATCTGTGGGTCGCAGGCTTGATGCCGTTATAGCGAGCAAAGGATATGTTACTTACACCTGATAGAAACCCTGCTGGTTCAAAGGATAGTCAACTAAATATGAAGCATTTTTGACTTTTAGTTGAAAACATTGTGGTGGTTTGATCCAAAATGTTTTCTGTTCTGTGGTTTAACTCATGTAGATAAATGCAAATACCGGGGAATAGAAACTGAAACTCTGACCTCTCTGCTTATGTTCATGTTTCCGTCTCACGCTCAGATGTCTTCAGTGCAAAGGAAAAACTACTTAACTGGCCTTTTAGTTCCAATACTTTTAGAGGGGAGCGTATTATTAGGAACTAAACACTTCCACACACAAATCTCCCAAACTGCGAGCTGTTCACCTTTGATTTGGACTGATTTTAGAAGCAGCTGTGTCCCTGTGCCAAACAATGTGCTCATTTTCACATTCTTTTGAATATATAAGAATATATAATTTTACACTCCCTGCAGCCATTTGAAAATGTTAAAATGTCAGCTTTCTGTGGACTGAATCCAGCAGGAAACGGTTTCTCTCCAGATGAGAACTCCACAGTCTCAGTGCACGTGTGACTCCACACAGTCCATAAAACTGCAACAGGAAATCTGATCAACTCCAAAGCAAAATTGCTGTCGTCTCATCGAGTTTTCATCCCATCGGTGCCATGAATGTGTGACTCTTTAGCTGCTAAATGTTCCACTTTGTTCACCTCTCTTTGCTGAGCAGGACCGAGTGTGCAAAGTGGCTTTTTAAAGCTTATTTTCCTGGAAGGGCCACAAAGGATTTATGTAGGAAGGTTATCGACATAACGACGGACTCAACCGTTCACTCTGCCGAATATACGAGCCAGAGAGACCCGCAGCACTGCTGCACAGAGCAATGCTTTCAATAAGAATTAAGTTTTTAATGCTCTTATCAAATCTCGTTAAGATTAGAACTCTTTATTCTAACAAACAAGACATTTGCAATCAGGTAAAATGATGGATTACATGTTTAACTAAAAACAGTTGGAGCCTGTTGTTCTGAGCCGTGAACTTATTCAGTATAAAATGTGAGCGTGAGTAAAAGTTTCTCCAGGGTGTGACACCTGAAGAGCCATCAGTTAGATCATTTCTGCACTCATGGCTGGAGAGGGATGCTACAGAGTGATGCATCTTCCTTTGACAGATGATCTTTGACATCAGCCGGCAGAGAAGTGAGTGACTCAGTTACACCTGATATAAACCCTGCTGGTTCAAACAGGTGACTGCAGCAGGAAAACGAGCGGTCGGCTTATGTATAAGAGCGCGGAGATAAAAGGTTTGAAAAGAGATCAGTGAGCCTCTTATGCCAGGTTTAGTTAACGCAATATCAGCACAATATAGCCCAGAACAAAAGCTGGAGGACACTTAACGACTCAACAAAAAGCCCCTCAGAAAATGTGTTTCCACCCTGACCAGCACTCTGTGACGTGAGAAACATGTAGGACACCTGCTAATTAGTCCTAATTAACATTCAGATAAAATCCCAGAATTTTACTCTCAAACTGGAGCAGAAACTTTTTGCCCCACCAATATACTTGTGTTTTGAGGACTTGGAGAAAGCATCCAACCACCTTCCTTGGGGTGTCCTGTGGGGGCGCTCTGGGAGTGTGGGGTATCAGGCCCATCTCTTGATCTCTTGAGATTGGTTCACCTTCCTGCTGGATGTTGGACTCTGTCACTGATTCGGACCGTATTTTTTAAGGACAGAAGTTCTACGAGGGTGTCAGATTCAGTGGTCTCAGGATCTCATCTCTGCTTTTTGTGGATGATGTGGCTTCATCTAGTGAAGATCTCCAGCTCGCCCCGGAGCAGTTTGCAGCCATGCATGAACAGACTGGGATTAGAATTAGCACCTCCAAGTCTCAGGCCATGGTTGGTTCTCAGCTAGAAAAGCTGGGAGTGCCCACTCCAGGCTAGGAATGAGTTGCTGCCCCAAGTGGAGGAGTTTAAGTATCTCAGGGTCTTGTTCATGAGTGAGGGGAGCAGGAGACTGACAGATAAATCCAGCTTCTGCAGGTGCTGTACTGGTTTGTCAAAGCAAAGAGAGAGTTGAGAGTGAAAACGAAGCTGTGAATTTATTGGTCAGTCTATGTTCCTGCTCTTACCTACAGCCAAGAGCTCTACGTAGTGACCAAGAAAACAAGAATTAGGGTAAGGCGCTTGGTCAGTTGGAGAGTCTTACAATAGAGCCACTACTCCTCCTTACTGAAAGGATCCCGTTGAAATGGTTCTGGTATTTGACCAGGATACCTTTTAGATGCCTCCTTGGTGAGGAATTTTGGGCATATCCAAGTAGGAAAAGGCACTGGAGTAGACCCAGGAGATGTTGGAGAGATTACATCTCTTAGCTATCTTGAGAATGCCTCAGTGTCCCTCAGAAGATGCTAGAGGAGGCGGCCAGAGAGAAGGACTTTTGGACGTCTCTGCGTGGACTGATGTTCCCATGACTTGAATGGTACAGGATGGATGGATGGCTGCTTCTAAAGCCACCAACAGTGAGGTCCAGTTCACTGACTTCAGTTAGCTGAGGTGCTTTTCTGGCTGCGCTGGCTTAACGTTTGAGTGACTGGTGGCCTTGATTGTACAGCCAGCAAATGTTAGCAGGTCACTTGGTCACTTCAAGATGGCAGAAACCCCAATGCTAAACTCGAGGCTTTAAAACAGGACTTTGCAAACCAGTGAGACTGTCCATCTTTAGGGTACCAATGTCTGTTTAAATTTTTGTCTCCAGAAAGTATCTGACTCCTCTGTCCAATCACAATTGGAGAGTTATTTTTGATATTGGTTGAGAACCAACATGACTGATCTGATAATCATCTTACCCATCAGAAACCACGTCTAAAGGGACAAGGGACAAAATGCCCTTTGGATGTTGGTGTTAAGGCCAGCCTAAACCAACACATAGTGTATGCTCCGATATATTATATCATGTTGTTTGGAATGGGGACACAGGCACTTAGTAAGACAACACTTTCACAGAAACAGGACGTTAGGCCTGCCGTTCACCAGACATCAGCAGTATCCACCTCCAAATGTAGGACCATACCTCAGCAGGACACACTGTGCCTTCATCACCAGGTGGGTTTCAGTTGTGTGACAGGGGACAAAGAGGAAGACAAGCTTTAATGTGGATCCATAAACTAAAGTGTGAGCAGGCAGTGTGCACGTTGGGTGTGTCACCCTTTAGCAATAAGATTTGTCTCCAACATCCCTGTCCATAACCCCTGGTACTATCACTGTGTCACGTCTTATTGCAAATTATATGTCAATGTGGACACCCCTGTTATATATCTCCTCTCCTTCTCTCCATCTATCCTTTTTTCATTTTTTGATTTACACTTGACTGTCTATGATCTCGTGCAGGTTACTAAGGATTACAGACTGGCAAGGGTTTCTGGTCCATTGACATATAATGACATTACAACTGCTTCATCGGAGGGGAGGAGGGACATTTGGACAGACAGAGAGAGAGGCTGGGATGAAGCAGAAGCTATTGATACAGGTCAGAATAGACCTCCTATACAACTATCAAAAATACGACAAAAAATTAAACACATCTGTGCCATCGGCGGGCTTCTCTTGTTTTTGTTTTTTGTAGAGATTTTAATTTTGGGGGTGAAAGTCTGCGATTGAGCAGAAACATGTCTCATCTCTGATATTCTGGAAATAAATCAACTTGTTTTCTGTAAAATTGAAATGGGACATTCTAAATTCATATACTTTATACTGAAATACATTACAGACAGATTAATTAACAATGTAAGTTTTTCAATTTCAACTAAGAGTTTTATTTTTAACATAAAATTAATTATGGAAGAGGTCAGTTTTAAGGTGATAACTGAATATTTGTTGATTTTGTCCAAAAGAACAGGGTTCACCTCCAACATTTTTTAAAGTTATAGTTTACTGCAGCTTATTAAGCATAAGTGTTAACATTTGTACGGATTTGCTATTCAGAGGTCTATAAAAAGGAACATTTATTTCCAGAACAAAAGCATTTCAGCTCCACACAATAAATAATTTGTAACAAAATCAAGAAACAGCTCAAATTAGGTGGCTATTTCAATTAGGATTTTGTTCTATGCAGATGATACGATATTTAACATTGTAAATTTCTGCCTGGCCAACTGGGATTTCTGAGGGCCATCACACTACTAATGTTGCATCCCCCCATCATTGGAAACCCTCCAGGTTCTCACAGTGCCTTTCTGTTTTTCCTTGCTTGCTTTCATTTGGTCATCTTTAACTGTGTGAACACATTTCATAAGGGCTTACCTCTGACCTAAGGCTTACCTGTTTTAGGCTCATTGAACAGAATAAGCAAAGGTTACACCACAAGTATGGTGCCTTTTATAAAACAGTTACAAAGAAGTTTTGTCTAATCAAGATATGAACTGGTGCATCTTGTTTAATCTGAATAACCACCAGTATCGTCATATCAGCATTCTAGTTCTGAAAGTACAAAATAGGAAGGAGAATTTGGAACAACTAAATATTACAGAGCTTGTTAAAGGCTGGTCTTGAGTTGGTCACCATGAAAATACTTGAATCCAAGCCATCAAAGCCAGTCTTGGTGTGTAAACATGAGGTGCCACCGACAAGTTGGGTGACCGTTCCTAGACCTCCCTGGAAGTTCTGACCACTTGCAGGCGTGCATTTGCAACTCAGGCTTGTTGAAGATACTGTACATCTGACTGTGTCACATTTATGCAGTCACTGTGGATTCCTGCTAAAATCTGTTGGTTGTCTTTGGGCTGTAGTTGGAGAACCAGCTGTCCTCCTCAATATGAAGGATGGGTTAATTAGACAGCTGATGTTTGAGGTCCAGGATGAAGTCACAGAGCACACACTGCATGTGATCAAAATAGGATTAGTGAGGCTCTGCATAAGCAGATAACCGTGAAGAGGAAAACATTTCAAAGATTTATTTCTTTGGTGGTGTCAAGATCAACTCTCTGCTTTTTGCAGATGATGTGGTTCTGTTGACCTCCAGCTCACACTGGGGTGGTTTGCAGCCAAGTGTGAAATGGCTGGGAGGAGAATTTGTGCCTCCATGGGTTAAGTGCTCACTCTGCGTCAAAGATATGTTGCTTCCCCAGGTGTAGCATTTTAAGGATTTTGAAGTCTTGTTCACGAGTGAGAGGAGAGTGGAGCAGGAGATGAACAGAGGCAGTGATGTGGTGTTGGCATGAGGATTCTATTGTAGTAAAGAGAGTGCTAAGCTTTTGATTTACCAGTTGATCTACGTTCCTGCCCTCACCTGTGGTTTCAAGATCTGGGTAATGACCAAAAGAATGAGGTCCCTGCAGAAACAAGCTTCCTCTGAAGAGTGTTTGGGCTCTCCCTGAGCGACACAGTGAGGAGCTTGGCCACTGGGAAAGGACTCAGAGTGAGGTGCTACTCCTCCACATTGAAAGATGCCAGTTAAGTTGGTTCGGACATCTGACCAGGATCCCTCTTCAGCATCTCATCTTGGGAATTCCTTGGTGTCCCCAAAGACGAGCTGGAGAAAGTAGACATCTCTGCTTAGACTGCTGCCCCCACCACTTGAATACATGTCAGAAAATGATTTGCGTCAGATGACTCAAAGTATCTGTTTCTGTTGTGTGAAAGTGGCAACTGGAAAATTTCACTCACTAAGCCAGACTTCTGGAAAAAGTTGGACTTTAAGACTTTTGGAGTGCCACTTAGATAAGAAAAAAAAACTAAACCCAGACTCCATTTCAGATTTCATTGTAAAAAACGATCCAATCAGCTGAAGTGGCAGCTGGAACCTGAAGTGTGCCATCTGAATAGCACACTCATGAACTTCATGATCTCCTTTTTGAAAAGGTGCTGCTCCTTCACCTGTGTGAATGATGTTTTCCTCTCAAATTTATTCAGAAACTGAGTTTAGTGTATATTTTGAGAGGTTTTGGATATTTTCTTATCACTCCAGCACTTAAAATGATCAATCTTCCCAGTAACCGTGGCATGTTCATCTAACTACCTAGAGAAAGACCTTTTGACCTAAATGTCTGAGTGAATAGCACCTTATTGATGAGACGCCCATCGATCCACTAAAAAACCTTAATGAAGAAAACAGGAAATATGGTTTTGCTTTACCAAGCTGAATCTAAATTGATAAAACAAGATTAGCCACACTTGACTTTTTATCTTGTGGCATCAGCAGGTCTACTTTCTCTGAACACATTTCTGCTGTTGCTGACTTTGGAGCTTACATTAAGACAGTGAATATGCCTTTTACTGTATTGTGAGTAGCGTCTCTCAGAGCTGCTGGCATGGCTGTTGTTTCCTGGCTGCTGAGTGTGTTTCCATGGACATGAGTCGTATCCTGGTTTTGATCATATTGTAGATTGATGATTACATGAAAACACAGAAATGTTGTGGATATTCTTGCATGCATGATAAATATTAGTATCTGCTTTCTGATGCCCATGTGCCATCTGTATAACCATCTGTAACGTTTCCACAACCAAAGTGTCAGGTTTGAAGCGGCTAATCTATCACAGTAAAAATGACTGTGGCTGCTGTTCAGCATTTCTCAGCTTTCATCCAAATGTATTTAAGTACATTTAACCCCTTCATTAAAAACTTTTATTCAGAAGTGAGATCATTGGTAGGTATCTTAAAATAAAAAAACAAAATTAGAACAAAACACAGTAATAACCAGGATATTCATGTGAATGTCAATAGACTCAAGGATGCTGGCTGATCAGTAGGCTCATTAACTATGGAAGGGTGATAAATGGGTCTCCCCAGCAGATCATCTGCCTCCATCTCACTCTATCCCTGCATCCTCTTCCCTCACACCAACCCTCTGCATGTCCTCCTTCACTACATCCATCAACCTTCTCTGTGGTCTTCCTCTTCTCCTCCTGCCTGGCAGCTCCATCTTCAACATCCTTTGTCCAATATGTCCACTATCCCTCCTCTGAACATGTCCAAACCATCTCAACATGAGCTGTCCCTCTGATGCTCTCTGTATTCCTGTCCATCCTGGTCACTCACAGTGAAAATTTCAACATTTCCAATTACTCCAGCTCCAAAGTTGGACTAATACATCATAGCAGGTCTCACTACCGTCTTGTAAACCTTCCCTTTCACTCTTGCTGCTATCCTTCTGTCACAAAGCACCCCTGACACTCGTCTCCACCCACTCCACCCTGCCTGAACTCTCTTCTTCA
>VUQH01025913.1:4152-18662 GCA_015106775.1 Etroplus canarensis
AATATTTTAAAACACACACACACACACACACACACACACACACACACACACACACACACACACACACACACAAAACAAAACAAAAAAAAACCACACATACGAATGAAAATAACTCTAGCCATATATAATGGCATATCCATCACAGACAAGCTAAAACAAAAATATTCTCAAAATCAGCATAACATAACTTTAATCTTGTAATATACAATTTAATTTTTTCAGGGCTCAGGACAAGATGTGGACCCAAAGGTCAGAGGTGATGAGGTGAACAAAAGGCGAACTTTTTTGAAAAGATGGTAAAAGTAAAAAAAATATAAAAGTCCAATAAGTATAAAACCAAGGCATGAAGCATGGGGAGACGTCATGACATGACGTTATGTGAGACACACCTAACGGCGACATTGAACAAAGTAGAGACAGAGGTATTAATACACAAGACTAATGAATAACTTGAAACAGGAGGGATAGGAACATAGGACACAACAATCAGGGGCAGGAAGCAAATCTTGACACTACTAAACTACAAAACTACAAAAAACCACAGACAATGACAAATTTAATGTACTGAATAGTGCTTGACATAAAGCTTACTGTTTTTAAGGTGTTCTTTACTCAGTTTCATTTCATTACTCCACTGATTTGCTGTTAGAATGATTAAGGCATTTCCTATGCATATATACACACCATATGGACAGAAGTATTTGGCCGCTTACACACTAAACTTACAGGAGCTCTTATGACATACCATTCTAAATCCATTGGCATTAATATGGAGGTTGCCCCCCCCCTTTACAACTATAATGGCTTCCACTCTTCTAGTAAATCTTTCTACAAGATTTTGGATCAAGTGTGGGAATTTTTACCCATTTATCCAGAAGAGCATTTGTAAGGTCATGCAGTCATGTTGAATGAGAGTGCCCAGCATGCAATCTTCACTCTGTTTCATCCCAATGGTGTTCAGTGCAGTTGAGGCCGCAGCTCTGTGTGGGTCAGTCAAGTTCTTCCACGCCAAAGTCATCCAGCCATGCTTTAATGGACCTTTCCATGTGTCCTGAGGGAAAGTCATGCTGGAACAGAAAAGGGCTTTCCCCAGACTGTTCACACAAAGTTTTATGCCAGATGCCCTTCCTGACACAGCCCTCTATGGAGGTGGTGGGGTTATGTCCCTACCTGGAATTGAACTAGGAACCTTTTGCTTGTAAGGCAAACGTGTAAACCATTGTGCTACAGGGACACTAAAGTCAGAGAAAGCCTGACTTGTCAGCTTTTATGAAATTGTTTATTACCTCAAGCCTGAGTTACTAAACCCACAGGGCTTTTGCTGCTTGCAAATAGATCACTTTTTCATACACTTAGGGCAAAATCAATGAGGCTGAGTTTGGTTAGACATTAAATATTTTTTCATTTCATTTATGATTTGAACCACTGGATACCCTGAGACAGCTTGATGGTGAAATTATAGCTTGCACAGCCTGCATTTTTACAGCATACATTTCGTCACTTATTCTGAACAGTTTTATTTAGAATCTCTTACAATCACATTTTTGTTTATATGACATGATTATTTAATCAGTGCCTTTCTGTAATTCATGCAACTTCATTCAGAAGTTCTGTTGACACTAAATAAATCCAGATGAGATGTTTACATGAAAGCACCTGCTGTTTAATGAAATTAGTGTAGTGTTTCTTTAGTAAAACAATGACTGCTTAATGTACAATCTATACAGTGCTCAAATAGTAATAGTACTAATAGTAATTGCTTAGAACCATTCGTTGGCTGTAGAACATAGCACCTATGGAATGAATTTTACATACTGAAATCTTTAGCACAAAATTAATCAGAGAAAGTGCTTAGTAAAGCTTATCAGCATAGTTGAAACATGACCAGTTTCATCTTTTACACTTAGCTGATAATCTTCAGTACTTCTGCAAAGTTTAGTAATCCTGTAAAGAGAGTTGTATTTATTTTTTTTCATAAAACTCTTCTATGTAAACTAAATCAGCTCTACTCTGTTATATTTATACAGATAGATGAATTAAGTACTTCAAGTGTTTCATAAGGAGGGTTATTCGTAAACATTTTTAGTACCCCTCGCAACTGTTTTAAATTGGTAACTAACCATCTGTGTTCTCACCAAATCCTTTTGGCACGTTTTTAATTCAAAAGCATCAATCTTTTGTCAAAACTATCAACATTAAGCTACCTGCAGCTAACTGGTAAACAAAAAAGGGTGGGTTGTTAAGTAGCTTAAGTGCCATGTTTAAGAATCAGAGACAAAAGAGAAAAAGCAAATTACTACAAGTCATTCATAAGAAGCTGTAAACTGATACTTCTCACTACATGACACAAACTAAAGTTGAGTTGACTTTAGCTTGTTCAGCACTTCAATGATATAATGGAGCACTAACTAATCATGCTTCCATGTTTGCAGACACACACAACACGGGGATGATGTTCATGAGAACAAAGCAACATTTCAGCAGCAACTCAATGACCATGTTACTGACAAAGGCTGGCCATTTTGTAACATTGTCGTTTTTAGTGTGAGCATCCCATAAGTCTAATCAACACTGGACTTTTATTACCATAAACACGATTTATAATTGATATTATTGATGCACTACATCTGTTGCATGTTTACATTGAGCAACCTTTACTAACATGTTCAAACTTTAAGCAGGTTTAACATACAACTGCCTACTCCTTACCAGACATGGCATTTATTTACCTTTACAATCTAGTTTAATGCAAAGAAAAAAAGCAAAAACGTCCTCTTAGAAAATGCTAGAAATAAAACCAAGCACTACAAAGGAATCTTAATGTACTGCACCACATACTGATGAAACAACTATAAAAATCGTATTCCAGGACTTCCTTTGGAGACTTGCTCAGGTAAACAACCACCTAGGTTAGTGGCCACAGGTTGATAGTATGGAGTAACCTTGTCATAAATATGTCTGAGCTGTCATGCTAAGTGTTGTGTGAGGTCAACTGCCCTGAAGCACTGGATGGGAGGTTCACCCCAGGTGAACTGGGTCCTTGAGGAAACTCTTACGTGAATCAGTAGTCTTCTGCTTAGACCCAATCTCTATTCTCTATACAGACTAATTGCCCTACTTGGCCTAATCATGCAAACATGGGTGAATACTAAGCGTTATACCCCTCCTTTTCTGTTTTTCCCTCTTCCTGCTCTCTCTGTTAACCTTACACTTTCAATCTGTTTCCTTACCAGCACCTTTTATGCCCTTACCCACTCAACACTCTGCTTTTCCTCTCTTTCAGATGCTTTCACCTTTCCTTCCATACTTACTCCAACTACTTGCTTGTTTTTAAGAAGGAGGAGAAAGAGACTGACTGGCCACTTCAGGGACCAAAAGCATGAGGTAATCCCAGCAGGATTGTAGACCTCCATTGTCCCACAGCTCAAGACATCCCACAGTTCCATGTGGGAAACTAAGACCACCAGTTTGCATTCAGCAGGGAACAGTGGACTGAATAATCATGTTGACAGGTGAAGAGGAACTCTTTTGTATTTACAGAGGAAAACATGGTATAAAAATGTTTTGTTGCTGAGTACCCTTGAAGGAGCTGCCGCTTGCCAGTCCTGCCAGAGCTTGTTTGTGAGTGATGAGAACTTCGTTGGGCATGTTTTCAGCTTGGCTACAGCAACACAAGACAAATGTAACGTGAAAAGGAACAATCTTTAATGAGAACTGGTAACTGTTGCCCAGTAGCCTTGCTTGTAAGCAGTGTCAAACTAAAACAAATTGGATTCACAGTTTCAAAGAGAGATGTGCCTAGCTTTGAATTTAGAATTGTTTAAAAAATACAAGTGTCTTTAAAATGATTAGTACTGTATGTTTTCATTAAAATCTTCCCAAGAAATAATCTCTTAGTTTTGTTTTTTATTGTACTGTAAATTATGTGTACTGATATGTCTTGACACAACAAACTTGCAAGTAAGTACTGGGGCGCTAAGTTAAGACTTTTAATTTTTATTTGTATTTCACAACTTTTATTCCATATATGAACATTTTTAATTCCTTAAATTATATAAAAAGGGTCTCTGAAGGAATAAATCAGTTGCTAGAATTCACCTTATATGTGTTTACCACAGCTTCATAGTATCCTCACCTTTGAAAATATGTACAAAGCTGTTACAACTCCTAGCTGTGTCTTATTGTATTAAGAGCTATTCTGATTTTTCATTTAAGTAAATATAAGTAGCAAACATCAAGCCGGCAAGTCTGTGTTAAGGCAATAGCTTCAACTAGTCAGTGGCGGAAACTCAGATGAAGAGAGCGAGGAGTCCAAATTTGCATAAAGGCAGAACACATACATAGTATAAATAAAATTAAAAATAAAAAAACAGGGCAAACTATACACAGAGGAACTAATTAGCTGTGGTTGAAGCTAGAAATATTTGATAGGATTGTTAAACTGTGCCTTTCTTCTTGTAATCTATAGCCTGTTTAAACATCATGTCTAGTATATGAGATCATCTACATCCTTCTCTGTACTTTATCTACAGTTATTCAGTGTACTGCACATGCTCAACCAGAGGAGTCACTGAGTCCCATTTTTACTGATTGCAATACACAAGAGTCCAATTATTGCCACACATGACATAATATTTTCCATAAGTGTAATTATGCTGCTGATTAAGCCACAAAGCTTCCTTTAACAGTTCTTGTATTATTCTCACGCAGAACATGAAACATTCACGTTTTTCTGTTGACATGGCAGAAGCTTGACAACTCTGGGTTCATCTCCATCACAGCATAGCCACTTGGCTCATAAACAGAAGCAAAAAAGTAGATGGTCTGTCCATGCAAGTCTATAACAAAATACTTTATGGCAGGGCATGTATGTTTGCTTTAAGCTGGGAGTGGAACAGGTAATGTGACTGAGAAAACTTACCTGCGCTGACTGTAATGTAGTCAGCTTCCACAACACGGTTTTTTATAACCACTAAAACCCTTTTTTAATACCTTCCATCATTTTCTCAAAACTATTAACACAAAAGCCAATTTTCAAACTACATTCACAAAAACTCAGACTCTTCTGGCAAATTGTATGTAAATATTATTATCTGTGTAAAAAGACACAAAATGTTTTCAGATCATACACACACTAAGTAAAAGTAATAACACTACTGAGCATTCTTTACACATAACAGGCAAAAATGAAAATGAAAGCTTCAGAAACAAGCAAAAACAATATACAGTTAATCTTTAAGTTTATGGTGGCCAATCTACTAAGATTGGGTTATATTCCTCATGCCTATAGCAAATGTTTATGTATTATGTCTACTGTATGTCTCATAAGACTTACATACTCATAATACACTCTTTCAAAGTCATTTCATGCAGGGTAGTCACTACAGTGGATATCTACTCAAAAGCCATATTCTTTAATATGCATGTGTTTTGTTGTTATAGTGGCACAACATCCAACATCGTTTTTGACTGAAGATGTCATAATTCATGCTTTAAAAGGGTTAAAAGGACCCCATTTCACATTTTTTATGGCAACATGATTATAAAATAAGAATTTAATTGAATGTTCCTGAACTGTCAAGGCATACATTCTGATGATTTGAATCAAAGTCTCAGTGTCCTAAGTCAGTTTATTGAATCAATCAAGTTAGACACACATTACAGATCTTTATTTATTTTTTATGTTTTAGCAAAAATAATAATTGCTAAAACACAAAATCACATTTAAACTCCCACTTTAACCAAGAAATTCAACTTCAGAGTACACAGCAGTAAGTTCACATTGACGGTATGTACCAGCAATGTACTGCATCAGCAGCAACATCAGCAGCAATTTGCATGGTTTTTTATTTACATAGAATGACAACCCACATAAAAACAATTTGTCACATATTACAATTTACTTATAAATGTGAATCCCTTCAAATTTTTCACAGCATAATTTTTACTTAATTCATACTTCTAATGAATTATGTTGGATGAGAATATATGAAAGCGGTTACTTTTATAACAGAAGTTATGAGACTTTTAAGTCTCATGAGATACACCTTCAGCTGCTCTCTTGTATTCTCCCCAAGGGGTCACCACAGTGGATTAATCTCAGTTGGTAATTTGGCAGAGGTTTTATGCTAGATGCCGTACACAAAAAAACATAAAAACTTCCTGTATGTTTTATTCTATTTCTTTTCCCCATGTGAATAAGCGAAGTAGGGAAAAGTCAACAACCCAGTCTCAGCAAATCTTCTTTTAATGATGAATCTTTACACTGTACTGATGTTTAACTACATAACTTGTGAATATAAAGGAGGCTGAGGAGTTGGGTAGTAATGGTGGATTCATTTCTGTTTTTGTTTCCTTTTTCTTAAAAAAATGCCAGATGGTAACAAAGAGGTTGGAAAGACTTGAGTTACATGTCGTGAACATTGTGTTTTCAATTATTTTTTTATTTGTAGTGTGTAGTTGATGAATGTTGAGTAGTATAGTGTTTTAAATGGTTTCATGCATGAGCTGAAACTATTGTGTGGTTTGAGCACAGATAAAACAGTTTTGATGCATTTGAGTGGTTTTACCAAAAGAAGTTGAATGTTTTTTAAATACAGTTTGAAAAATGGATTTTGTGTTTACAGTTCTGAGAAAAGTGTGGATGGTTTCAAGAAATATGTTTAAGCAATTGTGAAAAACAATAAATCAAATAAAAATTACATTGTGTTTTATGAGAAAATGTGAAAATGGTTACTTTTATGATTAAATCCTATGTGAGTTATACTTACATATATAAAAGTTAAACATATTCTACAGGAGGGAAATATTTCTAGATTTTCTATTTTTTTATCATGTGAGTTGTCATTCTGTGAACAAGAGCATGATCAGCTGCTCAAATATCATGTGAAATAACTATTCTCCTCCCGCTCTACCACAACTTTTTACATAGTCGTTGTCCTCTCAGATTGTTTCCATGCATTGTTGGTATCAGCTTTTAATTCATCATTGCTGGCTGTGGACTCTGAACTGGCATTTATTGGTTAAAATACATCATTAACAATAATAGCAAACAATTTTATTTTTAAGAAATGACAGCTGTACCACACTTGTGTTCGTGCAGTTGTGGTACACTTTATGCAACAAAGCGAATTGCTGTGCAAAATGTATTTTAGTGAGCAAGAATGTGCTCAGACTTTAAAGTAAATGAGAAAATGAATAAATGATGAAAAAATGTGTTTAACCAAATGAAAAGTGTTCAAGATTTACCAAAAGTGTTTGATTCTATAAATTTGTTTAGTACACTATTTGTTTGGTTTAGACAATGGGATTTTGTATTTGTGACATAAATTTAGTCATTGGTTTAATGTAATATGTAGTAAATTGTTGTCCTATATTTTAATTTCACCGTGCCTGTGCAGCCTGTCTACTCCGAACTGGCTTAAATTGCTTTCATTGCATCATCAGCAACAACTGTGAACAATTTTGAGTTGTGTGCAAGCAGCGGAATCTGTGCTGTAATTGCCACCTGTGGTTACCATTATACATCACATGTGCATAACAGTAAAAATGTGTTTTACTAAGTGATAAGCGTTAATGAGATCTGCAAATTATGTCTAACTAGATGGAAATTGTCTCAGGTTTTGGCTAAAGAGTGACTGATTTAATAAATGGTTCAGCACAATGAATCTCTGGATTATAAAATGGAGATTTAATGTTTTAGTAATTTCCCCCAAAATTCTTACACACTCAGTGACAAGTGGTCACAAGTAGCGATCACTTTATAGTAGAGACGCACAATGAAAAAAGCTCTGGGAACCATTGGATTAATTTGGTCTAAATATTACAGTTCTCTATGACATCTTAAGTTTCATAACACCAGAAGTGCTGCAATGTTCATCTATGATGATGTCTCATGTACTGTTAATGAGAGAAATATAAAGTTTAACTTCTGGCCTCAAGTGAAATGTTGAGGGAAGACCTTAATGGTGTTTTTGCATTAGGAAGATTAAGCCATCTTTCTCCTGGTTCTACCTTCATTCTTCACCTAGCCTAATGGGCTGCCAATGACAAACAGAATATACTATTACACCAACTAAATCACATGAAAACAGATGCTGCTGCTGCTGCTGCTGCTGACCAAACAGCTTTATCTTTACCATGCATGTGAATGTGGCATGAGCACATGTGCATCTTGCATCTCCTCTTCTCTAATCTCCTGTATTGCTTGGAAATTGTGTTGCCCCCCCAAGTCTCAACTGTTAATCTGGCGCCTTATCATCATGTTCCAGCGAGAGCGCTGACACACTAAGTTCTGCTCAAGGTCACTTTAATGTCAGTTTAAGGTCATTATGCTTGATATGGTGCCATGAAACTCCTGCTTGCCCAGTAGGAGCCTGGCATTACTCCCCTCAATCATGGATGAATTTACAATCCAAGGAGGAGCTGACTCCCATATGCTACTGAGCCTCTCCCTGTGTTTAGCCTGCTAATCCCCACAGGAGATGAGGAGCAGTAGACCATGGTAATATCAATGAAAGGAAGGGAGAAGTTGTGGGAGGATGGAGGGAAAGAGATAGAAAACTCTGAGGAGAGGAGAGGAGAGGAGAGGAGAGGAGAGGAGAGGAGAGGAGAGGAGAGGAGAGGAGAGTCTCTCTCAGAGGAGCAGACGACAATCTGGCAACAAGGTGCTGCCTGGAGCCAGCTTAAATCCAGCAGCAAAATGAGATCAGGATGCAGATCAGGTGTGCCAGCTGATAACCAACAGTTGAGGCCACATAGAACTGGGTCAGCTCTGCTACACCCTCAGCCGAGGGAGCGAGAGCCAACACACACACATACCTGGCAGAGCCGACCAGGAGGTGAGGGTCATGACAGCAATGCTCTGCTTTCTCGTCTTCCATAAAAGAACATGACTAATATACAGTTGCTTTAAAACTAAGCAGCGCATGTGTTAAGACCAGAAAGTGAGCCCACATCAAACCAATCCTAAAGCCTCTACACTGGTTACCCATGTGCTTCAGAATCCATTTTAAGATTCTTTTCTTGGATTTTTAGGCTTGGTCTATTTATCAGACCTGCTTTTAGCCTATGGGCTTCTAGAGTCCTCAGGTCTTCTGGTTCTGACCTTCTAATCATCCCTTAAGTTTGAACTAAAACCCTCAGTGAGGCAGCTTTTTGTATAACTATGTTCCTCATTTGTGGAAGAGCCTATAAGAAGACCTGAGAGCAGCACAGAACGTTCATACTTTTAAAACCAAACTCAAGACCTCTATTTACAGTAGTCTGGCTTTTGATTAAAATTTTTTCTCCATTTTCTTTCCTTTTAATACTTGACTCTATCTTATGAGTGTTTTATGAATATTTTGAGCTATTACATTTATTTCTTTGTTTTTATTTTAGTATCCTGCTCCTATCTTTATCTCTGATTTCTTCTTTTTATATTTTCTTTATTTTAATCATTTTTACCCAGCCTCTAGTGTTCCACCTTTGATGATGGTGTTTTAGTTTGTTTTTTCCATATTTGTTTGCTCTTGAGCTGTGTGTGTGTGTGTGTGTGTGTGCGTGAGGGAGAGAGAGAGTTTGTGAGTGCACTGTGGCCTTTTTTTTACTTCAGTTTGCTGCAGTCAAGGAAACAGAGGAGCACAGTTTCTCTCTGCATACAGAGGGACATCTCTCACTCATGTTGGGATTTAAAACAGAAATAAAAGTGTTTATAGCCACTGCACTATGTAAAACTCTCCACTGTATGTCTCCAAATGTTTTTGCCAACAGTGATTTGTAAAGTGCTCTCCATGCAGACCCAAATGATCTTTCTACACAATGTCCACAAGAGCATTCAATTTACCTTTGTTTAAAAATCGTTACCAGGACTTTGAACAGCTTTTAACCTGATGACCCAAGCAAGGTTATGAATTCTGAAATTAGAAAGTCATGAACAGTCTTCAAAATCAGGGGATAAAACATCTAAAGGAAACGGGTGGTTCTCAGGCTCTGCAGAACCTTCACATGGTGGGAAATGATAGCAGCGTGTTCCTCCTTGTGAGCTGGTCTCTGCAGCCCCTCAGCAGGTTCCTGATGGTTCTGATTGAAGAAACACTGAGAATACAAGACAGAACAGCAGCATCATGTTTGGTCCACACAGGTCCACTGCTTGCTCCAGTGTGATGATCTTTACCAATAAGAACTTCTTAAAAACAGAAGCTACTAAAACATTGTTGACATTAAAAGGAGCCCCACACACAAACTAGGTCATTTAAAATCCAGAAAGATGAGCTGAGAGCATGTGAACAGAGTTTTCTAAAAAAGTCCCCAAATTGTCTGATAAAACCCAGGAAGTCAAAGAAAGAAAGAAAGAAAGAAAGCCGACTGACAACTAAAATGGTTTTTTTCTCACCCATTTTAGTTTGAAGTTAAGTTTTAGTTAACTATAATAACCATCATCACAGCCCAAATCCTTCCTATGAAATTTTTAGTCTTACAGACTGGGTTGAAGGGTTGAAGATGTTGAGATTTTCCCTGGGAGTGACCAGGATGGACAGGATTAGAAATGAGTACATCAGAGAGACAGCTCAGGTTAAGAAGTTTGGAGACAAAGTCAGAGAGGCAAGGCTGAGATGATTTGGACATGTTCAGAGG
Source organism: Etroplus canarensis (assembly GCA_015106775.1). Taxonomy (NCBI): domain Eukaryota; kingdom Metazoa; phylum Chordata; class Actinopteri; order Cichliformes; family Cichlidae; genus Etroplus; species Etroplus canarensis. The sequence continues at coordinate 14,770 of VUQH01025913.1, forward strand.
AGGGATGGTGGATATATTGGACAAAGGATGTTGAAGTTGAAATTGTCAGGCAGGAGGAAAAGAGGAAGACCACAGAGAAGATTCATGGATGTATTGAAGTAGGACATGTAGAGGGTTGGTGTGACAGAAGAGGATGCAAGGACAGGGTGAGATGGAGGCAGATGATCTGCTGTGGTGACGTATATACACTGCTGTGTATATATTGCTTTTACTGCCAAAGAGAATCATTTATGAAATTTAATTTTCCTGTTTTGCTTTTTCAGTGTAAACACATAACATGCATTATATTTTCACTGTGGCCTAAATGTGATTTTATTTTTAATTCTTTTTATAATAAACACAGTAACAATAATGGGCCACCATGTACAAAGAGGTCTTCTCTCACTGAAGTCAAACCTCTACTGGAAGAAAACACAAACTGTCTTTCCTCTAGCGCCACCCTCAGGACACAATTTATATTCACATTCCCCAGAAGGCAGAATGCTTTCATGATTTTCGGAGCTGTGAAACTTGATGGATGCATAGCCTCTCATATCATTAGGAGGACTTCATCATAAATACATCATGAAGTACTTTTTTTTTTTTTAACATGTTAAGAGCATCTCACCAACTGACACAACCTCTTAATGGGTTTTTGGATTTCAGTCATGCAGCATTTATGTGGACATCGTGACAAGTGTGCATACAGATTGGTCTAAAAGTTACAGCACAATAAAGCTTAAAAACTGCAATACTGCTATGGTTTGCAGTACAGCTCTTCAGGAAATTATTTCAGTAAAATTAGAAATACTCAATTAAAAACTGAGTCATGCATTTAAGAGGTTAAAAGCACATGTTATCTGATTAATTATGCATACACATCATTAATCATCATCATCATTAATGTTGTTGTTGTTGCATCGTGGCCGCAATAACTCTTCACAACACCTCGAAGTTGGTTAACAACTTTACTGAAGCTCGGTGCACATTTTTACAAGCACAAGAGGCTCTCAACCTTTTTCTCACTTCCTCTCTAAACAGAAAGACAACATAGCAAAACTTAGAGCGATTCCGCCCTCTACTGGTTAATTTAAGAACACCCTATTATATATATATATATATATATATATATAAAAAAAACTACTTAGTATACACACTTGCAACCAACCCAAATTACTAATGCTAAATCTCAATATACCACAGTTGTAGCAGGCAGAGATGTAAAAATGTAAAAGAGTATTTATAATAGATACGAAGCAACTAGTTGAAAATAATTAGTTATTCTCTAAACCATGTCATGGTTCGCTGTGGTGCGGACCCAAATGCAGATACAGACAGATGTAAAAAAGTTAAGATGGTTTAAAGGACAACTAGTCAGGTTTTCATAGAACACAGTCACAGCAATGATTCAATATGTGAAGGCATGGATTGGGGAGCTGCAAGTCCAGAAGTTGGTCCAGAGTACAGATGGGGCTTGAGTGTCCAGAATGTCTTTAGAGAAAGAGTGAGAGTGGGTCAGGCAGCTTATCCTCAGGGTGTTCCAGGATGGCATCTTGGCAGGTTCACTGGGAGAAGAAACAGCAAAAACTCAGGAAGTATTAGAGAAAGCACAACAAGAGCAAGACATAAACAAGACGTGACCAGACTTTCTAAACTGAATGTATCTAAAGGTCACAGCAGAGGGTAGAGGAAAAGCTTGGCTTAATTATCCACTGATGAGTGATCAGGAACAGGTGTGCAGCCACACTCCAGCCCAGACATATCTACACACCTGAGGACCAGGCAAATTGGGGAAATGACCCAACCCAACCCAAACAGAGAGAGAGAAAAAAAAAAAAGCAGGTCTGAACCTGGAGGACAGGGGGCAGAACAAACTGTTTTATAATTTTATAATGAAATGCCAACTATTCTGCTTTTGCTGAGGATTTTTTAACTATTAGAGCAACTCATTAAAAATTAATTAGAAATATTCTTGTCATTAATCAACAGTGGAAAAATTAAAATTTCAACTCCAATTAGGCCTGGAACATATTAGTTTTCTTGGCCTAATTAACCTTAACCCATAACATAGCTTGTTGTTTTCAGCTGGAGTAAACCAACATCCCAAGCTTGATTTGATGAGCAGTTCAGATGAACTAAAAAGTGCAGCTGTGTGCTAAAATTCACAGTTTTCAGGGTGAAATCAACAAGGTAAAAATCCTGCAGCATGTGAGCTGTTGATTTGTTATATTTGCCATCTGAGCACCTGCTCTCAATTTGATGTGAATGAGTGCATATTGATCTACTTATGAATAAGGCAAATTAACATACCTGAAGATCACAGATCTACAATGAGGTTACTGCTGGTGTCTAACTGGCTGATTTCACTTCCTTTGCTAAAAGGAGCACAGAATCAATGGAAATAAATGTCAACAAAAAGCTAAGTTCAAGCTGATTTCCTGCTGTTAACAGAATTCTCAGCACAGTTTTAGTCTGACCTCACGGAAAGGTATTTTTCAACATATAATTATATTGCAGTTTATTTTATTAATCCAATATAAAGATAAAGTTCATTCTCTATGTTCACTCTAGAGTAATACATTCTGAATGTGAGGCTCAGCATGCAGATTTGCCAACAGAAAACACAAAACTGCACTAAGACAAGAGAAGAAACTCAAAGGATAGAATGTCTTAATTAATGAACATTTTCTAAATGAAAGGCTGACATTGCCAGAAAAGCCCCTTAATAAAATAAATTTTAAAAAAAATACAAGAAAAAAATTATAACAGGAATGTTCTACAAAATATAAAGTATTCATTAAGCCAAAGTGTTGGTCATTAGAAATATGAAAGAGCTGGACAAGTATTAACTGTCATTACTGGAGGTATGAACATTCACAACACAAAACATGACACAGCAAACTCATGCAGCTACATCTGGCAACAAGAACAATGAAATTCAGTGGATTTCAGAACATGAATTGTTCTGAAATTCACAGAACAATTGGTTTGCTCTTCTCTAACTTTAATAACGTCTCACTCTACATTCTCTAATGTACATAACAATAAACAGCCAACTCCCTGGAAATCTTCAAATATTGGTCCTTAAAAATCATGGAAAATACAGTTTGAAACAACAAGAATGGTTTTATATTTTTCTTAATGGAGTGAAATTGTGGAATGGACTACATGACAAACTTAAGCAAAGCCCAAACATGAGCCAGTTGAAAAAAGTGTTTTAAAACTATGGTCTGAGCAACATATACGGAAGAAGAGGGGTTAGTGGTTCTTCCATTGCTCGTCTCCAGTTGGTACAAAATGCTGCTGCACGTCTTTTAACTGGCACTCATAAATATAAGCACATTTCTCCTATCTTAGCCTCACTGCATTGGCTGCCCATACATTTCAGAGTTCATTCTAAAATTCTTTTATTTACATTCAAAGTCCTCAATGGTCTTGCTCCCCCCCACCTCTCTGAGCTGCTACATTCTTATACTCCCTCTTGTTCTCTCAGGTCAGCTGATCAGCTGCTCCTGAGTGTGCCTACAACTAAACACAAACTTAGAGGGTACCGTGCTTTTGCTTCTGCAGCTCCTAGAATGTGGAATGGTTCGCCTTTGCACATTAGACAGGCATCCTCTCTAGGGGTGGGAATCTCTAGGCACCTCACGATTCGATTTCAATTCAGGGCACTGCGATTCGATTATAAAACGATTATCGACGCATCTTGATGCATCTAATTTCTGTACAGGTTTTCTTTTAAATCACTGTGTGCCTACTTGGCATCTTCAATATTTGTAATGGCCTACAATGAATTTAATACCAATATATTTATTGGCAAACAAATGGAACTATATGCTGCCAAATTCCAGAGCCAACAGGAAAACTGTGTCTGTAGCAGCATCTTTTAAAAAATTTAAGACTTTAACATGCTT
>VUQH01025915.1:0-11703 GCA_015106775.1 Etroplus canarensis
TTTTTAAAAAAAGGGGGCGGGGGGAGGAAGAAAGAAAATGGGGGCTACATTTTACAGTGTTCATAAATCATTTCAGAAAAATCTAACACTTTCATTTGTCATGATATTCATATATGATTCCCAGAGTTTATCAGAGTCTTTTCGTTTGCCTTTGGCAATGTATGCTAATCTTTCCAGTCCAATACATTCAGAAAGTTCCTTCATCCACATCTTCATTGTAGGAGCATCCATACTCTTCCAGCATAGTGCAATAGCGCTCCTGGCTTGTAGAAGTTCAAAATCCAAAACTGCATACAGTTTCTGTGTTTGTGAGTATATTCCAAGCACACATAGTTTAGCATTTAAAGGGACTTTGGTATTAAACATCTCCGACAGACATTTTATAACATCCTTCCAGAAGTTTTGGATCTTTGCACATTCCCAAGACATACCTTTATAAATGAGAAAATATTAAAACTGCTCTGACTTATTATTACTCGAAGGTTCTGCCCGACAAAAAAAGTCACCGCTGGCGCACAGTGCATTTATTCACATATGTGAAAAATGTAACTAAAGGTCATAAAACAGCTTTCACAATCAACTTTTGAAGTTGTTACCTGGTGGATTTAATAAATGATAAAAGAAGGGTCATAGAAATGAATGAAATGGCTTCCATGTAGTGTCTGCTTTGCAGATGAGAATAAGACACAGTGCATTCATTACATGAACACTACATGATCCTATTAGTTGTCAGTTTCCCTCCGTCTTGTGCGCTAACAATGTGGGTACACCCTGTGTGCAGCTACTGTATTCATGCCGTAGCTCACCCCCTCAACATGAAATTGGTAGACTTAATGACCCGATTGCTTCCGTCCCCAACTCGACTCTCCAGCACGCAGCTGAAGTCATGCATAATCCCACAAAATCTACCCAGCTTATGAATTTTAAATGGGAAGGCCTAAATCACAGAGCTGCTTTTAAGTGATTCCATTTCTAATAGGAAGGCAGACAGCTGGGCTCGTGTCCCGTTGTGGGGTGGCGTCACCCGGGCTGGTATAATTTATAGACTGTAAATATATTTCAGTGTGTGCACTGGTGGTAAAGTTGACACATTTCATGCAAGAGAAACTTTTAAAAACTCTTAAACACGAGGAGCTCAGGGAAGCGCAGACTCAGCATGGAGAGGCGTTGTGCTGTTTGTGCTTTTTGCACTCTTTTAACCCTGTTTTTATTTCTGTCCTTTTGTGCTCTTCAAGTTAATTGCTGAGTTCTGCGCACACCATTCAGCACTGTTGACTTGTGAAGTTATGTGAAAATGAAGAGAATTCAACTGTTTTTCATGCCAATATTAAGTCTCAGATGAGCAGGGACCCATATGGATTGCATGAATAAAATATTGAGTTTTGAAGATTTTTCTTAAGTTCTGCTTCACTCTGACATTCTGCTCTATGAGCTCTGGAGGAGCCACTTGGCCTAAATATTGTTGAATATGGATACCATGTTCCCCTCATGAGGGCTGTTGGCGCTGAAGCTTGTTGGTTTTTCTTCGTTGCTGACTAGCAATAAGGGTTTTTTTTGCATACACGTGCTTACTGGCTCTAAATGTTGGGGCTTTTTTAAAGATTGCTTTGTTAATGTTTGCTGTCAGCGTGCAGCGCTGTATCTTCATTTGAGGCGGCGATCAAAGTGCCCTTTCACTTTGACTTTCTGCAAATCTAACCTAGTTTTGTGTCTCTGTTTCAGCCGTCCTTTTGAACACTTCCACCATTGTGAGAAAGATGGGAATAATTTTGCAAGCCTCCCTTCAGCATTATCCTTAAGGCAGGGGGAAGCAGAATTTCCATGACTGGGTCCAAATATAGATATGGGTACATATTCGAGAGCACATTATTCCAAAAGACCTGCTCTGTGTGGCTGCGTGTTCAGTTTAGCTTAAATGTTGCTTTTGAACCGCAAAGGCTTTTTCGCAGGATGGCTCGGATCAGTGCAGTTTCTTCCCAATTGTATATGCATGCAATTTTACACTTACTGCTGCAAGAATTAACTACAGATCAGATTTGTAGGCTGTTTAGACATCTTTGTTGTGTGTGTCCAAATCTCGACTCAAATGCAGATACAACGGGAAGGTCTGGGAGACAGGCAGCAAACTTTAATTAGGCTGATAGGTTACAAGTGGAGCCGGAAGGCTGGGCAAACAGACGGTGCTAGAAAAAAAAATAAAGGTGAGACATGAAGCTAATTTGGAATGGTACATCCAATGAACGTGGAAAAGACAAGTAGAAAATGCAGAAAATTAACCAACGCACAATAAGACATACGAGAAATTCAGCTTGCTCCCTTGCATTCTCCCCAAGGGGTCGCCACGGCGGATTAATCTGCAGTGGTAATTTGACAGAGGTTTTCACGCCGGACGCTCTTCCTGACGCAACTCTCCATGGTGAGAGGGGCTTGTGCCCCCACCTGGAATCAAACCAGGGACCTTTCACTTCTTAGGCAAATGTGGAAATCACTACACTGAGAAATTAAACTGGAATATAAAGTAGGAAATAACTAAAAGAGAAAAAACTCATGCAGGCGAACAAGAAGACAGAGGCGAGAGGGGGGTACTGAAGGAAGGAGGAAGCAGGGAACGTAGGGTGGGGTTAATAGTCAGTACATTTTAGTATCGCAATATTTTGCATGCCAATATTGTATCAATATAGGGATACCAAATATCAGTATCAGTATTATTCTAGCTGCCTTTTCAGTCCACCTGCGTACTCTGTGTATACATCCAATTTCAGATTGTTCGTTTGCTGAAGTCATACTGTTCAAAACACATAACTGTACACTTGTCTGTACGTTTGCATTCAGTTACAGTAAGTAGGACTGTAATATGAACATACAAGCAGTTTGTTTTTGATAGGTTTTGATGGCAGTGTTGGTCAGTCTGTCTGCTTGACATTTTGCAGCATTGAAAATGGCTGAAAGTCAGAGAAACAGACTGAGACTTTTATCTTAATACACAGTTTACCTTTAAAGACATAATTTGCAGTTGAAAAATCATAATGAAATCAACATTTTGCAATTAAAATTATTGCAACGCCCATATTGCATATTACAGAATGTTTAAAATCGCAATAACATCATATTCTGAGATAAGTATCGTGATGATGTCATATTGTGGGATCGCTGATGATACAATAGAGCAAAAAAAAGAGAAACACAGTTATTTCACAGTTTCCTTACACTGTAACTGTTTAGTTAAGATAATTTGGACATCATCTGAAATCTCTTGCCAGGCTTATAAGTGACCTGTCAAACCTCTGTGGATCGTGGAATCACGACACGCACTCGTACGGCAAAGAGAGCACCAGATGAACAGCAGGTTTGATCTAGGTTTTGCAATTTATGGAAAAATTGTGCGGGGATTGTTGCTACTGCCAGACTTTGCAGTTGCTTGCTGCTGAAAAGGTGGAGGTAAATAGGGGTAAAACTCTGTTAATAATTGTGGGGTAAAAAGAAGGAAAAGAACTAAATAGTAGGTTTTTCCTTTAAATCATGTTGATAAACTCCTAGTGTATATCAGTTGAAGTTACCATGGCTTTTACTGACTAACCAAGTAACAAAATTTCTCTGAAATGGGCTCGGCGCTACTCTTGCAAAATTGCTTATATATTGCAAACCTTCACGTATATTTTACCTGGTCTGGAAAATGAGGCCTTTTTTTGCTTTCCTTGATCAAATTATAACGGATATCTATGGGTCAGGTAAAGAGCACTGCTCTCATTGACATGCCTGCAGATTTAAAAAAGCGTACATCCGTTGGCTTTGAGAACGACATGTTTTGGTGATAGCATGATGGCCGTCGAGTGGAAATTGTGAGCTTAGAGGCGGGTTAGAGAGAAAAATTTCAAAAGAAAACGCCTGCTTCTCCAACTCTGCCGCTTAATCACGCCACTCTGCCTCCCACCGTTCTGCACACTGAAATGAATGGGGAATTTTTTTGCTACAAATCTTTAAATAGTTAGAAAATGGTGAGCTGTATGCCTGAGAAAAATAATGGGCACGTGGTGCGCAAATAGGCCCGGCTGTTTTGGTGTTTCACCGGTGTTTCTACAGAAAATGGTGTGGGAATAGTTAGGTGTGAAACTTTTTCCATTTTCTTTTTTCCCCTACTTATTTCCACTTGTCACTTCTTGAAAGCAGCTGTGTACTGTGCAGTTTTAGGCTCTACTAGATGAAAGACCAGTGTGGAAGCATTGTGACAGTATCTTTGGTCGTGGTGCCAACGGCTAACAGATGAAAGTTTAGTTGAGTTGTAGCAGCAGAAGCTCGTTTGTATGATGTTCCTTCCAGCTATTACTTTGACTGCGCCAATGGGGACGTAGGACAAAGGCAAATAGTGAAGTGACTGCATGCCTTGGCCTTGATTCAGCAGGTATTATCAGTCGTTCAATCTGCATCCGTCTATCTTGGTATTCTGCTGATGTTTATTAACTTATACAGCAATAAACCTCTATGATTGCAGAAATCTCACAGTATGTAGCCTTCTTAAGGAGATTTTTATCACTTTCACCTACTCTAGAGCTTCAGATTAAAACTTGAAGGACTTCATGCTTTTATTAAATATAGGAGCGCACTTACCTTATTGATGTATATGTAAAGTTATGACTATAAATGTCATTTTTGAGTCATATGAATAAATAATCTTCATGCAGAGGCACTGTTCCAATGTGGTAATAAAGAAATATCTTCAGCATTTCCACTACTTTATCACAGAACTGTAGAAGCAAAGGAATTAAAAAAAAGAACCCAGCTGCTCTTCGGCAATAAGAAAAACTAACATGTTTTAGCAGCAATAGCCCTCATCATGGGAAGAGGATGTACATACATTTTTAACCATATATAGGCCAAGTGGCTCCTCAAGACGTTTAAAGGGAATCTTCAGAATTCAGTATTTCATTAATTTATTCCATTTGGGTCTTGGAGCAATTGAGACATGTTGACTTCAAAAGCTTTATCACTGAATTTCTTACATTTTTCACACGTCGGTGTTGCTGTTGAATGGGAGATTCACACAAAGAGCAGAAAGTATAACAAGAATAAAAAAGACTTCTAATGCTACAGTCAGAAAATAAAGAGCTTTATTGTACCTTTAGGAGTACAATGGCTTGATGTTTGGGCAGGAGTCTCTAAGGTACTGACATTGCACCCTTGTACCATTGTACCCACAGACAAAAGTAAAGTTTTTTATAGGTTCACCTTGTGAGTTTTACTTCCTGTAGATCGGGGGTCCAAACTTTTTCCAAAGAGTGCCAGATTCAGTAACATAGAAACACCCAAGGGCCAGCAGTCCTCCCCTGACATTTTTTAGAATCATACAAGTTACATAGATATCTTTAGCAGCAAATGTTCACCACAATTTTCACGGCAAAGTCTTTAAAAGACTCCCCCTCCGTTAATGGTTTGCCGTGTTTAGCGATTAGCATGGCCATTTCATGGCTTGCTTTGGTGGTAGTTTTAATTCAATCACAGGCCTGCGTGAATAGCTGCTGTTCTGAGAACACGCCAGAATTGAGCTGCTTTACATTTTCGGCAGGGTCGCTCCCTGTTAGCTTGTTATATGCATCTGCACTGGCAAATTAGACAAATGCAGTTTCAGTTTTCAGTGAAAAAGTAGTGCAAATCCCATATCTCCTGGAAGCAGCGCCCTCATTATCAACTTGTCTTGTTTTTCAAGCTACCAAGTGACAGAAATTACCCAGAAGCTTGTAACATATGCCACGTGGTGCTGCCACCATGAGGTATAAACAGAAATTGCATTTTGAACATGTAAAATGTATTAATTCTATCTGACAGTAATGGCATAACGGATGCTTTAAGACAGGAGCTACCGGCTGACCTCAGGCTGTGACTGGCCCCCAGGCTGGACTTGGGACATTTTTGTTCATCCAAGGGTCTCTTTTAGTGATCTTTGCCGGACCTGAAATAAACAGTGAGTAGGACTGAGCTTTTAAGGAGGGATAAAAGCATATGCCTATAAAGGAAATGCAAGAAAAAAAAACAACTTCACTTAGTGGTAAAAATAAATGCAAAAAGTTGTCATTTCATCCTCATTTTTTTGTTTCCAAAATATTTGGAAGCCAAATTGCATTAATTTCCCAGTGTTAATAGTGTAGTGGTTTACATATTCGCCTTATAAGCACAAGGTCCCTGGTTCAGTTCCAGGTGGGGTCACAAGTCCCTCTCACCATTACCGATACGGATTACAAGGTAGCAACTGAAGGGTACCCAGTGCTAATATGTATTCTTGTGGTTTCTACCTTATGGTTACTATTTTGTACCTTTATATAATGGTGTCAGAACAATGTAAATATCCAGTACCTGTTAATTTATTCATTGCTAATATGGAACTTTTGGTTGCGCCCTTGTATTTCCTCAAGGGGTCGCCACAATGAATGACTCTGCGTGGGTAATTTGACACAGATTTTACTCCAGATGCCCTTCCTGGTACAAAGTGCATTTGTGGAACACTTTTAGCTCATCTGGAAAAAAAGACTGATGAGCTAATGCTATAACCAAGTTTTCTATCTTTCATCTACAATTCACAAAAATTGCTACTCCTCCTAGTGTATTGGTCAGCTTTTAGGGAAGCGTTCACACAGCGGTCAACTTACGGGTCTGTACAGAAGAAGAAGAAGAAGACCTAAATATTGCTCAAGGTCAAGGTGAAAGTCGCACTTGTTTTATGGGCACGTGTCCATTTTCGCAAGAATAACTGTTCCTACGAATATTGATCTGGATTGTCATGTTCAGAAAATGACTGTTTTCATGGGCCCCTCTGGCATCTATTCATTAGTTAGGGCTGGTCAAAAACATGGGCTTTTATGCTGGGTATGACTGTTTACGAGCCTCGTTGACTTTTCAGTGGATTTTGAAATTGTTTTCTGCAACACAGCCAACCGATGACAAGAAAATGTACCACTTTCGTTCTGTACTTCACACTTTACAACAAACGGCTAATTGAGAGGGATCACAGTTACGCTGGATGACCTACTACAGTGTTAATGTTCTGGTTATTTATGTCACGTTGTATTGAATCTTTGGTCCAAGGCTGGATCTGGTGAACACCGGGGATTCTTGAAAGTTTTCCAAGAACTTAATGTTAGTGTAGCTGTAAAAACATCATAATTGAATTTGTTAATGGCATACTAATGTCTGAAGCTCAGTTGCTTCCAATCAAGAACTAGGATGTGGCTGTTTGTGAGCCTCCTTGCCTACTCAGTGAACATTAATTTGGATTAGTTGGTGCAGTACAGTCAACCAATGACCAGGAAGCTTATCACTTTCTTTCTGTTCTTCACACATCGCAATAACATGTGAATTATGATAGATGGTGAGCCAGATCTTGAACATCCGGATCTGTATTTTCCGCCTGGTCGTCCCTGACCGACCTGCAGTGGCGCTGCGCTGCACCAGTGGAGCCCCTCACACAGTTTGAGAACCCCTGAAATAACCTATGATGTTTGGACCGCGAGACTAAACCAGAACCGCCTACCAGGCGAGGTACAGGGAGAACAAAGGCCCCAGGAAGGTTTAAACCCAGAACCTTCTCACTGTGAAGTGACCATGCTGATCTCTCCACCACAGTGCACATACTGAAGGAAACTAAAAAGGAATATTTTTTTTTCTTATACCGCCCCTTAAATTCTGGAAGACACTGTAAATATGTGCCTGTGTCCAATAATTAGCCCTAGAAGGTACGTTCATCTCACTTTTACCTACAGGGACAAAAAGGGCCTTACTGTACCCCTGCCTTTCAGATATAGGATGTTGTGGTGCAGATTCAATAACATTTTGTGTCGTGCCTCTCAAACAACCCAGTGGAGTTGGAACAGAGGAATCTGATAGAGCTGGTAGGAAAGAGAAATAAAAAAAACAACAGGCACTTTGTGCATGTGTCAGTGATGCATGTTTAATCTCTTTCATTTGAGCACTTGGTAATGAGTCTGAGGTGGAGGAGGCTCTCGGTTCACGCTGTCACGTCTTCCGCATTTCTGCGCCGCAAACAAGATTTTAAAGGAAACGGCGGTTGGTTAATTTGCACTGGCTGATTCCGATGCCATGTTTAGAGGGTGAGCTCATTTGAAGCTGCCGTTCTGGCTGCCTATTACACCTGCTGATTGATTGCAGTGCCCTGTTGGGGCTCATTTGGACTTGAAATCCTACATTTTATTTGCAAGGAGAAAGTAGGAAAAAAAAAAAAAAGAGACACAATCTCAGCCACACTCTCCCAACATGCCAGAGCCTGAATGCTTTGAGGACAACGCCTGGTGGAAGGAGGAAACTCCGTCTTGGCATGTTGCTAGGCGATGCATTAATATTAATGTTGTCTTTCTCTCAGAACGTGTGCACTCTGTGCCCCAGTTGGGATAAACTGAAGCTTAAAGATATCTTCATCTCGCTGATACCTCTTTTATCCCTGTTAAAACTCGTATCAAAGGTTTTAATTACATTCTGCTAATGCAATGCTGCAGAGCTTTGTTGAGAAATCACAATTGGCTCGTGAGTTTCGAGTTTGCAGTGCTGATACGCTCAGCTCGGTGTAATTGAAAAACAGCGATGTGCTCACGTGAAGTTTAAACATGCTCGCATGTTTGACTATCGTGTAACAGAGCCTGTTTTACCTCAGTCTTATCGCTTAACTCAAAAAAAGCCAAAGCTTCACGATTGCTCTCTTTTAATCTGATGAATTTTTTTTTTTTTTTTTTCCTGTTTCAAAATCATTTTGTGCAGGAGACATAAATCTGTGATGGAGTTCACCTTCCGCCTCACCCTTCCCCCCGCCGGGCTTTTAGCCTGGAGTCTTTGTCGCGGAGCCCTCCTGCAACCTCGCCGCTGCCCTCTCTGCAAAACCATTTTCCTGGCACTGAAACACAGATGTTATCCATCTGATTAAATGTTCAAGGTTACATCTCCAAATACATCAAAGTCTCCCTCTCCCGAAAGAAGAGGCGTGACAGCCGGTATTTTTGGTAGCCTGGAGGTGCAAGCTCCACTGTCCTCCCCTTCATTTTTTTTTCCCCCACAAGAACATGAAAGGGACTGTAGCGTGTGTCATGTCTGCTCAAGTAAATCGGTGCCTCTGCTCAAATTAGAAAGCGTTAATGGTGGCCGTGCTTCGGCCAAGAGGTGAGGGGAGTGATACTAATATTTTGCAAGTATAGTGATGAGTGATTTTTATATGTTTTCTAATAGTAGAGGTTGAACAAATCTGTTGCCCGCACAGAGATGGACTCAATACCATCTTCTTGGGTCATTTTGTTAATAATAACAATAATAATAATAATAAAAGCATTGTTTATAAATGTTGATTTAATATCCCCTTAAACTTTAACAGATCATTTTAACAGAAACTGAATGTTGAAAAAAGAAAATGTTAGAAACTGTGATTTACCCTGGAAGAGTTCCTGCCTGTGATAGCAGACCACTGGCTTTCCATTGCTGGAATGAGGTATTGTTTGTCTCTTTTGGTGTGACTCTGGAGCAGAGCAGGCTGGATATGTATATGTAATAAAATCGCAGGAAGAAAACGTTTGCTTGTTAGTACTTTCTTGAAGAAATTTTGCTAAAATATTGATTAGAAATTAGTTTGCAAATCATTAATAAATGTCTTGTTATGGTAAAATTGCCTGTGATGTTAGTAAAGCTTAAATGGCTAATGAATACTGTGAAGCAAATTTGTTTAAATTATTTAGATGGCTATTTTAAAGTTGAATTAATGTTTATAGGGCTTGTTTTAAGAGTCAGCAGGTGAGTTACTTACGATACTTGTAGCATAGGTGCAGTTTCCCGTTTCGCTTACAGTTTAGCTTTATTTCCATTGAACTGGACTCCTGTTAATCTTATAATGCCCAACACTGCTGGACGAGTGCGTGGATATGAGTAGAAGGGATGTAACTTATGCTATGTCCACACAGCAGGTGTGCTGAATTTTTGCAGAGAAATGATTTTTTTTTTGCGTGGTCGTTCACATTATAATTCAAATGTGACCGCCGTCAGACTCCGGTGTGAACAGCCTGGAGCCCTCAAGTGACGTGACGTCACATGCAGCACGCTCTGTTAAAGGAAGTAAATATAGATGTAAAGGAGTAAAACCTCACTGAATGCCTCCATCAATGCTGTCTGCCGTGCTTATCCATGGTTTACATTTGATCTTGCCGTGTCTCGCCTAATCCGGCGCAGAATTATGACGTTTCACATGAGTGCCATAAAAGTCAGATGGAATGCAACATGACCGTTCAGACTGAGGTCGCTTTGAAAAACATCAGATACGTATCATATATTTGTCACATATGGGCAAAAAAAGTTAGATTTGGGACAATTTAGCCTTTTGTGTGAATGCAGCCTTAGTATTTTTCCTCAAATACAATACTAATTCCACTGTGTTATCGTGTATCTCTACTTTCTGCTTTTACTATACTTTATTTGGGATGTAAATATTGTCATTTGTAGTTTCTCTTTCTTCAGATAAATTGCAGTACTATAGCTCAAGCTACCCAACAATGTATAAAGTAATTGAATTCATCAGGAGCTGCAATAAAGTGATGTCAGACATCAGTGTATAAATGATTATGATCTACTCCATGATGTACTCTAGCAGTCAAAAGTTTGGACGCACTCAGTTATAGTGGAGCATTTATTATTTTCTGTTTAAAGAATTTTACTTTTTCCACAATACTTTACATTTATAATAGATTTAACGTGCAGCCTTCATCCTCGCTGCAGTCAAAGTTTCATTAAAGATACAGAGCAGTCGCCTAAAATTCAGTGTCTTTTAATGCAGGTAGTTGCTGCACAATGTTTACGTGTACATGTGTAACAGTGAATGGTCAGAGAGTCCTTTAATGTCCAGGCTGTGGGGAAAGTTTCCAGCTAACTAATCCTTCCAGTGAGAGTCTGTCCAAGCTTCCTAGTGTCGATTGCAAGTTTCGTCAGATTCTCAGCAGGGAGTGAGAATGAGTCAGGCAGCAGGTCCAGGGAGGTCTGAGCAGGCTTTCACATAAGAAAACTGAAGAGAGCAGCAGAGCGCTGGGGTAAATGCACAGCAGGCAAAGATAAAACCGGGCTGCTGAACATGAGGTGGCTGTGCTTACTACTCATACACCAATCAGGCAATTGTGATGGCCAGGCGTCTGGGTCAGAGAATGTCCAGAACCACAGACCTTGTGGGGTCCTCTCGGTCTGCAGAGGTCAGTATCTGTCAAAAGTGGTCCAAATGAACAGTGCTGAACCGGCAACAGGGTCATGGGCGACAGGGTCATGGGCGGCCAAGGCTCACTGATGCATGTGGGGCAGCAAAAGGGGAACCAACATGATCGTGGTCAGTTCAATTCAATTCAATTTAATTTTATTTATGTAGTGCCAATTCACAACAAAAGTCGCCTCGAGGCGCTTCACACTGTAGGGTAAAGATAAAACAGTGTTAAAAGGAAAACCCCAACAATCCGATGATCCCCTATGAGCAAGCACTTGGCAACGGTGGGAAGGAAAAACTCCCTTTTAACAGGAAGAGACCTCCGGCAGAAGCAGGCTCAGGGAGGGGCAGCCATCTGCCTCGACCGGTTGGGGGTGAGGGAACAGAGAAGACAGAAAGGAGAGCAGAGAGAAGCACACACTATGGGAGAGAGAAAACAACATTTAATGGCATGCAGCAGTAACTAATAAATGCATGGGGAGTGA
>VUQH01025917.1:0-11592 GCA_015106775.1 Etroplus canarensis
ATAGTATACGCTGTTAAGTGCCAGGAGGATTGCCAGGATTTATACATCGGGGAAACCAAACAACCTCTGGCGAAGCGGATGGCACAACACAGAAGAGCCTGCTCGTTAGGCCAGGACTCCCCAGTCTATTTACACCTACAGGCCAGTGGACACTCTTTCAGTGATGAAGATGTACACATCCTGGACAGGGAGGAACGCTGGTTTGAGCGGGGAGTCAAGGAGGCCATATACGTGAAAAGGGAAAGACCGTCTCTGAATCGAGGAGGGGGTCTAAGGGTACATCTTTCGCCATCTTACAACGCTGTGATTGCAGCCATTCCCCAACTCTTTGTGGATGGTACTCATGGCCATTGATCAGTGGCCTTTGATCAGTGGGCCTTGATCAACTGACCTTGATGTTAGTTTCAGTCATTATGCAAATGTACTGTTTATAAGGTTGGGGAGACCTGTAGTCAGTTGAGACTGAAGAAGTCACTTGGATGAGTGATGAAACGTTTCTCCCATGGAAACTTTACATCCAGATGAACAGAATCAACTTTGGAAGAGTTGTTCTATGCTATTATTGAACAGAAAATGAATGTGTATTAAGATAGATGAACCCTAATTGCATATTTAAACGTAACATTAAAAAAACTTGTTATATATAAAAGTAATTGTCTTCATATACGTAATGGCCAAGGATATTTCATAGTAAAAAAATAGCCCAAATTTTTACCCTATTCACCTGAAGTGTCACCCTTAACACAAACTTTGTATCGGAGTTTGTATCAAGGGTGACAATTCATCTGTGTTCATCACCTACTTATTTAATTTTTAAAAACATCCTCTATGTGCAGCATGAATAGTCATTGATCAAACTCCATTTATAAAGTTCTCATTGCTGATGGATCCCCACCCAACAGAGATACTCACTGAAGTCAACAGAATTATATATCTGTAAGGTAAAAGAGCTTAAGACCCCACCACATCATTATCTCACTCTACATCAATAGATGTCATTATCTACATGCTTAGGTCCAAAGGCTTAATGACCCGGTTGTCCTTCACCATGTGCTCATTAACCACTGTGACAAAGCTTTTTGTGCAGGTAGAGTTCCTCTGTAAATGCCAATTGGAAGGTCATGAGAAAAATTGAATTGAAACACAAGTTGACAAAGTGCCAGGAAAGAAACACAGGTTAAATTAGAGTTTTGCCCTGCCATGAGAGTGAACTGGAAATTCGCAGCTCATGTTAACCACATTAAACATGAACTACTAACATCACTAAAACTCCCAAACTGAAATTTCTCTTTGTAGCTGCTCCATACACTTTAATAATAGCACATAGGTGGGGGGTGGTGCTTTTGAGAAGCTGCCACGCTTTGGAGACAAGGACAGGAGGGGAGACTTCAAACTTCAGAGGGAAACAGGAAAACTGAGGCTCAAGCAGATTTTCTTTGCGTGTCATTACTGATGCTGATCCCTCGGCACGTCATGCTCCGCTCTTACTAATCAGGTTTCACTATAACGTTTCCACACTGTCTCTCTCTCTCTGATCAATGACACTCTGCCCTCCTTTAAAAGCATGAAACTTCAGACAGAAAGCGTGAACTGCACAGTTAATCCACTCCGCCAGTGTACTGCTAAATTATGCTAAAAAGAATGGACAGATGGCTGTGAGGAAAGTAAAGCTGATAAAGATTAGCTCACAGGTTTGATGACCACATGGGGACAATTAAAGACATACAAACAAGGACGTGAGTTTGGACAAAATCTTTGAAAACAGAGATGATACTGACCACACTGGAAATGAGTACACAAATCTACTTTAAAATCATCACTTCATTAATGTGTTTTACAGTATTTCAAGGTGAAGGAACTGCTGACATTACCATTTGCACTCGGACTTTGAGCAAGTTTAAAAAAAAGAAAAAGAAAAACCGCTACAGAGGAGCTGTGCAGCATTAATTTAGGAGGTCACTTATGGCTTTAATATAAAGGAACAAAAAATACACAGCTACTCGGAGTGAGTTAGACAAAGAGCTGCAGCAGCATGTAATTAACCTGAAAAACACATTTTGCCTGAAACAGCGAACGCATTATCAGCTCGACATCGTGTGTAAGTCTGTTTTTATAACCAGAGTTATTTTGCTCTGGTTAGAATTCAGTAGAAATTGAGAAGATAGCTGGTAAAAGTGATGCATTGGAAGCAGTTTGACATACTTTGCATATAAAATGCACCACTAAAAGCCAAGTTAACGTTCTAACTTGGCTTTTCTTACTTACTCATGTAACTGGAGGAAAGACCAGAAGAAGCTTCTATCTCCCCAAATATAAAAAAGTCAACAAGACCTCAATTCATACTCAGAGCAGCTGCTTGCAACTATTGATTTTTGCTCATCCACATCCAGGTATGCAAAGCACACCTGGCCATGAGAGCTGTTTAGCTCAGGCTTGCACAGTGCTCCTTGAAGTTGGGTCAGACTAAGGTTGGATCGTCTTCCCACAAGCTCCTCTGAAGGTTTCTAAAGCAGTCGTGTGTGCGTGCGTGCAGGCATGCGTGAATATGTGTGCATGTGTGTGTGTGCATCTTTGTTCATTAGACAAGTTGAGGTGAATTCTGTGCCCTCAGGTCAAGTAAAAATTCATACAAAGTTCATTATAACCACACAATCTCTTCAATCTTTCATGATCCAAGTGAGTATGTAGGCGCATTATTCAAGTTTAATATCCGTAAGCAGTGATATTGAATAGTTTTTCCTAAACCAGCAGATACACTGAGCATACATCTATCCAGCCAGCCAGCCAGCTGTCCATTTCTGCCTCTCATCCGGGTCCTGATCATAAAGGTACTGTAGCAGCTCAAGCATAGACACTCAAACCTCCCTCCCCAGCCACCTCCCCCAGCTCTTCCAGGGGCATGCCAAGTCATTCCCAGGGTGTGCCCCAGGGCCTCCTCCTGGTAAGACATGCCCAAAACACCTCACCTAGGAGATGCCCAGGAGACATTATAGTCAAATGCCCGAACTAACTAAGCTGGCTCCTCACTTTGTCTCTAAGGTGAGGAGCATTTTGACCGCTTGTATCATCATTGTCATTCTTTCAGTCAACACCCAGAGCTTGTGACTATAGGTGAGGGAAGGGATGTAAATCGACCAGTAAATCAACAGATTTGCTTTCATGCTCAGCTCTCTTTCACCACAGAAGGCTAGTACAGCGTACACACGGAAGATGCTGCGCCAATACATCTCCACTCTCTCCTCGCTTATGAAGAAGACGCCGAGATACTTAAACTCCTCCTCTTGGGGCAGTTATTCCTCCCTGTTCTTAGCTTTTCCAGCTAGGAACAGTGGTCTCATACTTGGAGGCCCTAATTCTCATCCCAGCTGCCTTTCATTTGGCGGCGACAGAGAAAGATGCAGCATAAAACACATTACCATTAATTCTAACACAAAATTTGACACAGGGGGTGTGTCTTCCCCCCGTTTACATTAATTAAACCGCAAATTTTACTTTGAAAGCAAACATTAAAGCTGTGTTATCTCAAGTTTTAAATACTGCTAAGGTTCTTAGAAAATGTATGATAATAAATTCATTTTTTAAAGAATGCAAACAGATGTGACTGTCAAGACTTTAAGAAATATGAAAGTGTGACTATGTAATGTGTTGTCTTATTTATCATGTAAAAATTGCAATATGAGCACAAAAAGCATTCGGTCTTCAACTATTCTCTTTTCAGCCCATGCCATGGCTGCCTTGAACTACCCTGTAGCAACATGTTGTGACAAACACTTGTGACTATTTGAGGAATTCATAGTCAGACTAATTGCAAGTCCTTGGGGTATGGTGTCACTGTGCCCCCAGAACACTGACAACACATAAGTTTCCTCTAATTGACCCAAATGAGCTACGTAACAAATAGCAATCACTTTGATATTGTGTCATCACTTTCCTCAAAAAAAAAAAGAAAAAAAAAAGGCCTCAGATAGCATCAGGGATTAGAGGCTACAAAGAGTGGGGCTATACATCCTGTCTGTCTGCCTGTCTGTCAACCCAAGAAAACTGAGTGTGTGTGATCACTAATATTATATCTGCCGGGACAAATCATGCATCAAACAAACTTGTAAAGCTGTAAATTGCCACATATCACAGATGAAGTATATCTTTAACAGTTTTTTTATTTACTTATTTATTTATTTTTTTGTCTGGGGAAAACTACAAAGACAGAACTATCAAAAATCTGCCCTCTGCCATGCCAGGAAGTGGATGGATGGTCTATAATCATTATAAGAATGCATGTGTCAGCAGGTGTGTATAAGTGTGAGCAAGTGTAAACTTTAGGCTTCGTGTCGGTGTTTAATGAGTTTTGTGGGGGAAACTCCAAGAGTTCTGGGATAAAAGTGAGAGGCTGTAGTCTCTATTTGGGCCAGTATTAACTCTGAGCCTTTACTGCTGCAGGCTCCTCCACTAACTTGATTAGGCAGGTATGGGGAAGGGACTTTGTGCTCTCTCTTGGCTGAAATGAAGGTACACACAAGGACAAGCTGGCACAAACACTCAATTAGTACACAAAGGAACACACACATGCAATCTTTGTCCTTCTTTTTACCCTCTTTTTCTCTTTTAATAAAAACATGCTCCTCCCAAGGTGCCACCTGGGAGCAAAAGCAATACCATCTAATCAGCTGCAACAGCTACATCAACTTCCCTGACAGATGAAGAGATGCATGAGCAAGCATGGCATGTGTCTATAGTCGTGACATGTCTAATTTAAGCTCACAGCTAAATATACAGTGCAGCGCAACACTGGCCCTCTGAACTGTGCAGTTTCATGACGCCTTTGATGGCTTAACATCAAAGCTGAATATCATCACTTTTAACTCTAATATATTAATTCACTTTCTATGTTTAGGTTCTGCTTCATATTGCTGCGGAGATGAAAAAAACTTAACTTGCCCTCACAATGCATATTCATGCAGGATGAATGCACACACACACACACACACACACACACACACACACACACACACACACACACACACAACAACAATACCTAAGAACCACATAAGGCATTAAGCTCCTGAGATTTTGGTCAGCTGGCCTAAATTTCCCTAAAATTATGGCATGTATTAATTTAGAAAAACCTTCCTGTGTTATTATATCAACAATTACAGATTGTGCTCTTGGTTGAGCCCTCCTCACTGCTCTAAATCCCCAGTAGTCAGTGATACAAATGCTGGGTGTATTTAATGTGTGGTCTCGCTTGTTGTTGTCACACTAGCCCCAGGGTCCATCTGGGCTTGATTGTAGGCCAAAAACAGATGTTTCTGCCTGCATACGTTTGTCTGTGTGTGTGTGTGTGTGTGTATACGGGCTCTTTACTAGCTTAAAGCTTTTGTGTAAAAAAATAAGTGTGTGTGCACAGCTGTTTACCTGACCCAAATGTATCTATTACTGCTGAAATGCTTCTTTGTCAATGTTCACATGACCCACTTATCAGTTTATGCTTACTTGTGTGTTTTTGAGAGTGTGAGCTTGTATGTTTAAGGTTTTAAGGACTTGTTTAGAAAAAACTGCAAGTGACAATGCCAGAATCAGCTCACTGTCTAATTTTAGGCTGTTAGCATCAAACAACAACCTATTTTACTGAAAAATGAAGCCAACTTAAAAGTGCAAATGCAGCAGTTTCTCAAATGGCCACTTGAGGCTGGCAAGTTAATCCCAGCAGACTCCCAACAGACAGCCTTGTAAAAAATAGTTTTGTCAGTTTATATTTTTAGGGTTGGCTTTTACAACAGTTTAATTATATCTGCAATTCGAAAGTCGGGAGATATTATAGTTTTGACCAGGTGGTGACATCGCTGAGTCTAGAGACTTGCGATATTATCCCAATAACTCTTTATAGGTTTCGTAACGCTTCACCAAACTTAGCATGTATATACCCCAGAGTAGTTCATTTCAACTCTCTGGCCCAAATATGAATGGGATCTCTGGAGCTCACAGGAAAAAATATGTTAAAACTGGCAAAATGTTACATGTGTAAGACATATATCACTTCAGTGTCTACTTTTATACCAACCAAGTAGTGAAAAAAGCCCAAGTCTATCCAGAAGCAAATATAAATTTTCCTCCAGATTTCATGCTCTTTTTCCAGGTTTTAATGCACTAAGAAAAATGTACAGTTATTTGTGAGGGAAAATCAGACCTCTTCAGCAGATCACCTTGTTTCTCGAGTTCACTTGGATCTGATCCAGGTTAGCTCACAAATGCATAGGACCTGGTCTGGGAGATATTTATTGTTTTTTTTCGTGGCTGAAAGGGAGCATGTCTGGTTTGTAGTAAATTGGTGTTATTTGGGGTTGAATGGTAGGTGGGTGCTGACACAGGCAACAAAAGCTGTTAACTCTTTGATTTCCATCACCTCAGCTAATTTGAGTCACTGAAGTGGACCTCTCAATTATGTTTAAGGATTTGAGCGTAATTAATTGTGCTAAAAGCCCTTCCATGAATTCTATGTTCCAGTTTTGGTGAATACATTTCTTATTTTGTTTTTTTAGGGTCAGTGGATGCCACTTAATAACTAAGGTAGTCAGCAGTAGCTAATGCCTTAGCACTCTACACTCATGGCTTCAAAAGTTCACAAACCAGTGCATGATGTGGTGGTTCCATACATTCATTTTTTTAACCATTTATCAAATTCAGCCTATCCCAGCGGATTTTAGGCAACAGGTTACCAGTCATTACGGGACTAACACAGAGAGGCAGACGATCATTCATGCTCATATTCACGTCTATGGCCAATGCAGAAACAAATATTACCCTAACATGTATGATTTTGGACTGTGGAAAGAAGCTGAAGAGAGAACCCACACTGGCACAGGGAGAACCAACTAACCACTGCCTGTCACGGTGGCTTTAATCTTCATATATACTTTGTACTGTAGGTCTGAAATGAATGTATCTCTGTGAGTGCATATTTGGGTTTTGTGTGCATAAAATCATCTTGACTTAAACACTTAAGCATTAAAGTGTGTTTACTTTGTAGCTGAAAGAATATGATGGCAATTTAATTAGATTATTGATGAGCTGTTCAAAGAAAATCTCAGCGTGAGGATTTTCTAGTTTGGTCTGTGTTATGTCTGTGTAAGCAGAACATATGAAATATGCCAGATGTATTTAATAAGAAATGATCAGCAGAAGACTCAACAGTAACAACGATCATTATTTGCTGTGTTTTGTAAGTGATAAAGTAGCTTTATATGCTGATGAGTATGAAGTGGGGAAGAATTGTGCTTTTTTTATTACGCATATAATTTGGGGTAAAAATCTGTGCAAGTAATAAGTGTTACACTAAGCAAATCATCATTTAAAGAAAAGGAAATCAAAAAAGGGAACTCAGTATCAACCTGGTATCAGTTTAAATGAACCTTTATGTCTATCAAATTGGATTTATCAGTGTAAATGGATTGGACAAATGACAATGGGGACAATGATATTAAGCGTCTTAAAGAGGAATTTATTTTTCTATGATATGCTAGGCGATCACTTGGGACAGTAATACACCGAAATGCGCACCCAAACTGCTTGTTAGAGCCACCGCTCAGCTCACTTGAGACAAAGAGATATGTTTCACAGAAGCAATTTGTGCGCATGCTGCATTCTCCCAGCATCCTATTCCACAAATGATTGTCACACACAGGCAGCAGTTAAATTAGCAGGTTCAACGATGCTCCTCCATGCTCATGCCTGCGTGACATTATAGTGTTTCTTCTGGTTCCTCAGCAAGCCTCTGCAACCTACGGTCACACACTACACTCTTCTCTGCAAGTATGTGAAGATGGAACATTTAACTTGGTAGAATCATAAATCAGCTTGTGTCTGAAAATTCTTCAGTGTTGTCTCATTGTCATCATCTGACCACATTATTGCTCTGAATTACGTTCATCCTAAGACAAAGTGACTTTCAAATGTAATTCCTGATATTTCAAGATAATTTGCTTACGAAGAAACAACTTCAGAGAGATGCACTGTTGTATCACGTAAAGTGAATTTGTTCTTTAGTGTCAACATGGGTGGCAGATTATTAAAAGTGTGGCAGTATTAAAAAAAGATCATCTTATTTTTGTTACTGTCATTTCTGCCACATTCTCCACTAAAAGTATAAAGTAAAACATGAACAGGCAGTTCTTCTGATTTTCAGCCTGTTATTAGTAAACCAAAGTGTCCCACAGAATAACTTCATAGAAACCCAAAAGAAAATAATCACATGGTTACACTGGCTTGTTTTCCTCAAATGTGTGCATTTGATAGACAAAGTCAGAACAAATTTAGGTCATACCACTTTACTACAAATTACTCCCCAGTGAGTTTTTTGTTTTGGTTGCCTGCTTCAGTCATATCTGCTGTGTACGTTATTTTTTTGCTGAAGCCAAATGTGCAATGTGCATGAGGGAATGTATTTCCATGAGAGCATGTGTGTCTGCCAGTAATTTATTGGAGGCACTGGGCTATTCAGCTGACTGAAAGACTGAAACTCCATGAAGTAATGGCCTTCAGTCTCCCACTGACCTGCTCTTCAATAGCAAGAGGCAAAAGACTTGAGAGGGAGATGGGGCAGAAAGCCGTTTAGGGTCACTTGAGGTAGATTACCGTAGAGAGGTAATAATGAGACACACATAAGAACAGAGGATGAAGGAGATGCAGGAGAGGATGAAGGTAGAGGTTGGGTGAGATAAAATTGCAGAAGAGGGCGAGGATAGAGGAGGTTGGAGTAAAGAGGAGAGGTTAGGCTGGAACAAAAGGAGCAGTGAGTGAGGAGGAGAATGGAGAGGATTAACAGAAGTTTAGATGGAAAGAAAGAGGAGTTTAGGAGCACTTCAGAAAAAGGAAAAATGGGCTGAAGCTGAAGTGCTGCTTCGCTATAAAGAGTCCCCGGATCTCCATAAATTAAACACACTACAAGCCATAAAACTCTAGTTCCATGCATCTCTGCAGTCCAGCGTGTGTATGTCATGTGTCAGGGAAGTGGTCCCACAGAGGTAATTGAATCAGACCAAGAAAACTAAAGAACAGACTCATGGTGAGGTGGTCAGGCACAGCTGGAAAAGCAAAAGTGCCCCTTCTTTTAAGGTAAAGGAAAGGAAAGACCAGGGAAAACAGTGGTATTTGGAGTATCTGAGACTGCGGTGTCCAGAGAGCTGACTCTGCGTGGCCTTTCACACAAGCCACGGCTCCAGGTGCAAGACAAAGCAGGTCTGTTTAACATCTAATCCCCCCATGTTGTCTGCTTCTTCAGACCACCTCACAAACACACTTGTCTTTTTTGGCTGTTTTAGGTAAACTGCAATCATATTACTGCAATTATCCATCTCAGGGAGAAATGACAACAGAAGAGGTGAAAACTGATTCAGATTTGTCACTAGACAAAAGGATATTCAGCTTAAATTAAACCAGTTCACACAATAATACCTGTAGCAGACTGTCTGCTTTCACAGGCACAAGCATGTTACAATGGGAAGGTGCTGACATCGTCCAGCAAACTACCACTATTGTAAAGGGGAAATTGCCCGTAAAAACTTCCCCTCTGCTACCTCAGTGAAGACTCATTCTGGGAGCAGCATGTGAATAAACATAAACAATACTAGGTGCAAACGAGCCTAATGGAGGTGGGAGGGAGTTGAGTCGTATCTACAGCTGGCCCAGACTGTTAATGTCTGCACTTTTTCTATTAGACGGGACCCCCTGGCTGCCTCATACAATTATGTTATTCTTCTGGGACTCTGAGTGTGGGTGTCTGCGTTGTGAGACTGTGTCTGGAGGTGATAAAACAGCAGAAAGCACATAAATAATGACTTAATGATCCCCTCCACCCTTAACTATAATGATGACGATGGAGTTTTGCAACCCGGGGACGCTGGTGGAGGCAGGCGGGGTAATCCACATGTGGCTTCCAGGTGTGCTTAACTTCTATACTGTTACTTCTTAACCTCCAAACTCACCAAGGCTATCTTCACTTTCACTTTGCCCCTTCTATACTACCCCACATCGCTGTATATGCAGCTATAAATCTAAGCTCTGTTGCGTGAGTATTCATTGTGCAAAAACTGTCTGTTTCCAGGAGAATGATACCGCTGGATATTCTGCATTAATCATCCTGTCAAGTTACAATCATCTTTATATGGAGAGTGCAACGTGATTTTTGTGTATGTTAGAAAGAAAAAACAAGCAGGCAATTACGAGGGACAGACTGGGTGGAATCAGACACCGAATCAGACGTGTGGCTAAATTATAGTGTAGTCGCTGAGGCAGAGATAAGAGCTTGCATAATTGTTCAGGTACGTTCTGCTACCACTGCTTTACAACAATAGCAGTAAATCATGTGACTCTAAACTGTAATTAACATCCTTTAACTCTTTCCTGTTAATCATGCTCTGTGGCTAAATAATTATGTGTTTGAAATTTGTGTGTTTGTGATTTTTGAAATTTGGGCTGACGGTGTTTTTAATTATTTTTCCAATAATTAATTGGCTTTCACGGCATCTGAGAAGCTCAGGAGTTCAGCAAGAACTCGGAATGTCATTGATTTACACTGACATGGAGGAAAAAGACGAGTAAGCAGCATTAAAGAGTGAGAATCAAAGAAGAAATAAAGTGAGCGTAATCTGCCAATTAGTATAATTGCTTCAGCTAAAACCGATGACCCTGATCTATGCAAGGGTGAGAAATTCTACTGGGAGCATGTCCATGTCCACATATGCAAATAAAACACTATTTTAAAACCAGGCCCAGAAAAAACATGCATTTGGAATAAGAAAGTTAATTAAAATATATATGGAGTCAGCCTACTTTTGGAACTGCACTCATGACAATGACAGGTTGCAGAAGTTGACCTGCCAAGGGTGAATTCTGGCAAAAATCCTAACCAGTAGATCTCCTTGAATTTTAATTCAGTCAGAAATGCTTTATTTCAAAAAAGACTGGTATCCTAGTTGCAGTTAATTATATTTGGTGGTATTGGATAAGTGGAAGAAAATGGATGGATGGTATAGCTCTATTCTGAGACATACCCTATACACGCTATATGGACAAAAGTGTTGTACCACCTACACATTACATCTACAAGAGTTTCTGTGACATCCCATTTTAAATGCATAGGTATTATTACAGAGATGGTCCTCCATTCGCAGGTCTGACAGCTTCTACTCTTCTTTTTTTTTGCCAATATGTTTATTGTTTTTTTCAAAATTTTTCATGAACAAATAACATTTACACATTACACACACATACTGCATACCCTTGCATCATTTTTCAATTCGAATAGACGTAATGAAATTGGATTAATTAACAAATTAAGGAGGAAAATAAAAAAAAAATAATAATAAATTAATAAATTAGTTTTAAAAAAAGGGGGGGAATAAAGAAAATGGGGGCTACATTTTACAGCATTTGCAAATCATTTCAGAAAAATCTAGCACTTTCACTTGTCATCATATATATGGTTCCCAGAGTTTATCAAAGTCTTTTCGTTTGCCCGTGGCAATGTATGTTAATCTTTCCAGTCCAATACATTCAGAAAGTTCCTTCATCCACATCTTCATTGTAGGAGCATCCATA
>VUQH01025917.1:11612-35464 GCA_015106775.1 Etroplus canarensis
AAAATTGGGGTGTTCTAAAACTAAAATTGATCTATATCTATCTATCTATCTATCTATCTATCTATCTATCTATCTATCTATCTATCTATCTATCTATCTATGTATATATATATAGATATATATGTGTATTTTTTGCCAATATGTTTATTGACTTTTTTCAAAAATTTTCATGAACAAATAACATTTACACATTACACACACATACTGCATACCCTTGCATCATTTTTCAATTCGAATAGACGTAATGAAATTGGATTAATTAACAAATTAAGGAGGAAAACAAACAAACAAACAAACAAACAAACAAACAAACAATCAATCAATCAATCAATCAATCAATCAATCAATTAATTAATTAATTAATATAAAACTAAATTAAATTAATTCTTTTTTCTTTTTTTAAAGGGCGGGGAGAAGAAGAGGGAAAAAAAAGAGCTTCCATTCTTCTGGAAATGCTTTCTGCAAGAGTTTGGAGTGTGTCTGTGGGAACTTTTGCCCATTTGTCCACAAGACCATTTGTGAGGGCAGACACTAATGCTGGATGAGAGAGCCTTGCTCACAGCTGCCAATCAAGTTCACCCCAAAGGTATTCAATGGTGCTGAGGTCAGGGCTCAGTGTGGGCCAGTCAAGTTCTTCCACGTCAAACCTAACCAACTGTGCCTTTAAAGACCTGCTTTGTGCATTGAGGCATAGCCATAGCATGCTGGAACAAAAAATGTCAGCCTCCATACTGTTCCCACAAAGCTGGAAGCACAGAATTTTCCAAAATGCCTTGGTAAGCTGAAGCATTAAGATGTCCCTTCACTGAAACTAAGGGGCCCAGGCCAGCTCCAGAAAAACAACCCCATAGCATTCTGACCAAACTTTACAGCTGTCACAGTGGTGTTTGGCAGACAACATTCTCCTGACATGCACCAAACACAAACTCTGGTATTGTGCTTGGTGATGTAAGGCTAGCATGCAGCTGCTTGGTTTTGGAAAACAATGCCATGAGGCTCCCAGCATACAGTTTTTGTGCTAATGTTAATGTCAGAGTAGGTTTGGAACTCTGCAGTGGCTGAGCTGCTGTGGATCCTAAATGCTTCCGCTTTGCAACAGTACCACTTACACTTGATCATGGAATAGCTAGGAAGGAAGAAATTTCACAAAATGACTTGTTGCAAAGGTGGCATCCTATTACAGGACCATGCTAAAATTCAGTGAGCTCTTTAGAATAACCCTTTCTTTCACAAGTGTTTGCAAAGGCATAATGTATGGCTAGATGCTTGGTTTGATACACCTGTGTCAATGAAACTGAAGGAAACACCTAAATTCAAGGATTACAAGGTTTAACCAAATACTTTTGTCCATATAGTATATAAAGACTGAAGCAGGCACAGTTACAGCAAGATCCTGAGTACAGAACAGAGTAGATATCACTGGCAAAAGACATGACTTTGATTCAGTCAAACACTGCATGAAAAGGAAGGGCTGGAGTGGAGTTGGGTTACAAAGTGGATTGCAGAGGCAGGAGCAACTGCAGATAGGGTTATGGGTGCACTGGATTTAAAACACAAGACAAACAGGAGCATGGCTAGAAAATAGAATATTTCAGAATCATTTTTTATATTGGCAGGAGGTCAATCATTTTCATTGCTGGAGGCCCAAAGTAAATCAGGAATAACTGAAAATAACAAAATGGCTCCAAAAACTGCTGTTATGTAATTAACATACAACACAGCCCACTTAAGTGGAAACTAGGATTGTCGGAACCCCGGAGTAAATTACTGCATTTTGCCCCTGCTCTCTGACCTTCCCGTATCAGAGGAGGACAAGTGAAAGTGATATTTTTCCCTCTAGAGATGAATATAGTAGTACCATTATGGTTTTCAGGTTTGCAGGGTGAGAGGATTGGTGGAAATTGTAATTGGGTTGAGGAAAAGAAGGAGAAGATGTCTGATTTTCTCTAAAACAACCTAGAATGCTTTGTAGATCTCCAGATGCATATCTCAGACTTTTGTAATGCAAGCAGAGACATTAAAAAGCTAAAAAAAAGAAGCAGTCTTCACTCGCACAATTACCTCCTGTGTATCAGCTGCTTGATGGTCTCTAGCAACAATTTCCTTTTCACATTGTGCAATACAGCTCCTTTTTGTGTGCTTTTCTAAAGTCAATAAAAAGACGTCCGCCCTGCTCGAAAGAGTGCCCTCTTGCCCTTAGCTGTTGCAGTGATGGGAGTACTTTTCTGCCCAGAAAGCCTTCAGGGAACAGCGTGAGGCACAAAATAGATCAGGATGCTACGGGCCCCTGGCTTCATAAGGGCAGAAGTCTATTTTTAATGACAACAGGAGCACTGCAACAAAGTGTTGTGGTAGGGCAAGTCCAGAGGAAATTTATCCTCAGTGTAGGAGTTCCCTCGCTTACTGCATCTGTCTGAAGAGTTCTGAGGCTTACATCAAAAACAACTGCGGAGGTTTTACCTGCAACAAAATCCATTTTGCCCTCCATTTAAAGTGATTTGCTTGAGCTGATCTCAGCTTATTTTCATTAGGGGAAACAAGGCTTTTATTTCTTACTGTCATGATAAGCAGTAACAGTTTGTGTTTTTATGCATCTTTGCACATTTTTTGCATACCTATATATGTCTATTGAAGAGGCAGCTGGAACTTGGGGTCAGGGTTAGGTTCAAGCTGGGGTTGGGAGTAAACCCATTTCTGAGAAAGTGAAACTGGAGCCTTTTCTTTCTGAGGCACTGTATCCTGCTGACCTCCAGAGGTTTACATATACACACCCAAGCAGCATGTGAAATAAACAGCAGAACTATTAATAATTTTCACATTTTTAAACAAAGATATTTTTGTTAGTGCCTTTACACACTCTGCTTATTCTTGGGGAATTATTTGTTGATTTCATTTTTCTGACTGCGTCTATTTCTCTTCCTCAGTCAAATCTCAGCCTACACTGCATGATGCTGCAGGGTTTAAAGCTCGTCTCCTCCATGCAGCATAAAAAACACACAATACACACCTTAAACTATGTGTACAGTGGAATGTGTACTTTAGGCACTTTGGTGTTTCCTTGTATTTGAGTTTTCTTATTTCTATGCGGGAGTAAGAAAGGAGAAAAATGCAGCTCATCCTAGAGCATCTTTTAACAATCCTCTTCGGTCCCAACAGGGCAGCACAGGCAGAGAGTCAGCACAACTCTTGAACATAACTCAGTTCTCTGGGGAACTCAGTAACACAATAGAGTCAGAACAGGAGAATAGAAACATTCTCTGGTTTCATGAACAGCATAATCAGATGACTGTATTAACCAACTCACACCGTCTATGGAAAAAAGGACACTCCTGGCAATACCTCTAGAATTTCTCCATTGTCTTTTGGAGCAACTGATATTCTTATCGCTGAAGCCCAGTACCTGGCTAGCCTTTATGCTCCATAACAAAACATCCCTTAAAAACAAACTCTCACTTGTGTACAGCAGTATTCAACTCCAAATGACCACATCTTCTTATGCACACAGATAAGGACTATTAATAACAGTAATAATAAGAATAAACATAAGAAAATCAAGCCAGCTCAAGACACTATAAATCAACAAAATAAGGTGCCCACTGATGGCAGGCAGCCACACAGTTTCCAACTGAGGGCTCAGTCTTCCCAATGGTTTATTCAAGTAAGAATGAAATGTTATTCACAAGGAATAATAAGTGGTTTATTATTCACTGCTGGTGGTTTAGATCAGACCACACATCCTCTGTGTGGTTTCACCTTCAGAACTGAGGCAGCATTGTGCCCATGACTGGTAGACTACACATTCACACTGAAGCTCCACACAGACCGGTAAAGAGCATGACTCATGAGAGTCTCATGTCTGGAGACTGTTTGCAGTAAAATTCTTAGAAAACAATGGGTGCATGTGAAGGAGCTCTTCACCACACGACTGTTTTTTCTTTGTTGTTGTTTTAATATAATTTTTTTTAAATATATAATTTGCTGCATTGATAGACACCTGATATTTTTTGAAAAACAACATTCACAGTTACTTACTGAAGGAAAATATATTCTTTTTACCGTGAATATATTCTTTATATGTAAAACATGCAGAGGAGGTGGAAGCTTTGTTTATGCCATAATTCCTCCACTCAGCGTGCAAAAAAAAATGCATGAACATCCAACTAATGAACAACGTGCAGTATTCAGAGCCTTTACCTACAGTTAAGTTAAAGTGTGTGTATCTTCGGCTGCTCCTGTGTATTCTCCCCAAGGGATCGCCACAGCGGACTCCATTGTCTGCCAGATGCCCTTCCTGACACAACCCTCCATGGTGAAAGGGACTTGTGTCCCCACCTGGAATTGAACCAGGCTTGTGAGGTAAGTGTGTAAACCACTACACTATGGGGACATACCTACAGTAAGTTAAAGTACTGATACAAAATGTAAACATATTCTATTTCAAGTAAAAGTCTTTGGATTGAACATGGTTCTTAAAGCTATTGTAATATGTATGACTTTATTAAATAACTATCTAGATAAGCAATAATAATGAATCACGTCTGTAGTAGGATTCTATTGTTTCTGCTGCTTTTTATAAAGTTAAAATTTCTGTCCACTGGTCCACTTCAAACTAAGGGGCAGGCCTCTCCAAAGGGTAAAAAGAGAAAATCAAAGTTGTCCTGACATTACAAAGGTGTTGGAAAGACATTTGGTATTCTGGATCTGTTTTGGTTTGTGGCCTTTTCTTTCTAGAAGATGAATTTCAGAAGATGGATACCAATGGCTCTTTGGGTGGAACTGCCAA
Source organism: Etroplus canarensis (assembly GCA_015106775.1). Lineage (NCBI taxonomy): Eukaryota > Metazoa > Chordata > Actinopteri > Cichliformes > Cichlidae > Etroplus > Etroplus canarensis. The sequence goes on from VUQH01025917.1 coordinate 16,396, forward strand.
CAGTAAGTAGTCCCAATCAAACATACCCATCCTTTTTTTAAGCCGAAGCTCTTGGAAACTACTGGTTTAATCCATGATATTAAATTATATTTTTTATATCTAACCATGTATTTAAAATAAGATCATGAATTGAAATTTAGCTTGTAACAAGTTGTTGAAGAATATTTCTAGAAATACAGTGGATTAGAAAAAGGACATTAATAATGGCCTTCACAATTCACGGGTTATTGTAATATGTGAACTAAAGAAAGAACAGAACTGAAAGAACGTTAGGACTCTTCTTGTCATTGGTTGGCTGTATTTCACAAAGTCAGGACAATTAAAATCCACTGAGAAGTCAAAAAGGCTCACAGTCATATCCAGGACAATGGCCCAAGTTCTTGACAGACCCTAATTTACTTTAAGACATTATTATAAAAAATAAATCACATGAAGGCATCTATTCATAGCTTGCAGGGGGCAGATACAAACATTCGTTTTATGACCATCACAATCCAGAACAATACTCCTCGGAGTAGCATTTCTTGTGAAAATATAAAAGTGCTCCTAAAATGACAAATATGACCTGCACCTTGACCTTGGGCAAGATTTGGGTGAAGACCTAAGAGATTATCACTGTTTGCAAGTTTGATCAAATTCTGGCTAATACTGTAGGAAGAGTAGCAATTCTTGCGAAATGTGGATGGACAGATGGACACCTCGCCGAGGCATTAACTCATTATTGCTTTGCCTGGATGTGCTAAAAAGGAAAAGCTATGTCAACCTATTAAAAGCTGAAATCTTCTCAACTACTTTCCACAACCTGAGAGGTTACACCCAGTGCAAAGACTGCCATATACCTGCTTTTGATTGAGAAGACTCTGGTGAGCAAATCCACATTTCTGAACTTTATGTCAAAAACATTTCAATCTTTAAGATATGCCAGTAGGAGGATGTTGTTTGTTAAGTACACCGAAGCCATAAAAGTAAAGGTTTTGGAGGAATTTGAAAAGTGGCAATTATATGTCACCTTTATACCAAGTGAAAAATATCATTTGCTTCCTTCCTTCATTTCTCTTTTTTATCAACCCTTTTCTGTTTTGACTTGCTGTCTTTAATCGTCTCTCCTTGCTGCCTTAGCTTTCTTTTCTCTGTCTTGTTTGGTCCCATCCTGTCCTGCCTGTATGTCCCTCTCTAAGGACTTCTAGCACTGACAGCTGAGTCCAGCAGACAGATGCATCCGGGAAAAGACTAGACTGCTGCCTCTTGAGAAAAGCTCCTCCTTGTACATTTAACAATTTCCCTCAAACCCCTTCGTCCTGCCTGTCGGTTCATCAGTCTTTCTATCACCCCTTCTATCTTCATCTCTTCGGTTTTCTTTTCCCTGCCCTTTATTTTTCCATTCAAAAAGCAGGCGTCTCCCCTCTTTGTCTGACAAACTTAAGCTCTTATCTTTTCACCTCTATCAGCGTTGTAGACTCTCCCTTTCTCTCTTTATATCTTTCCTCTAATCTCCCTCTGCATCTCTCTTCCATTCCTTTTTTAAATTTTTTTTTGTGCGACTGAACTACAAGAAGTGGGCCGTTTTATCTTTAAAGATCTTATCACAAAGTTTCATATGAGGTCGGATAAAAAGAATATAGCACACTCTGTAATTCCGTTTTCTCATTCATCTGCTGAGGGATGCATCCACTTGCAACTTGAATAATTTTTTTTTCGAGGATATTGCGCTGATTAGCCCTTCGTAATGATTTCAAAGTAGAGATAAATGTTTTCATTTGCTAAGATTAAAGTATTTTCTGTATTTATATCCTCTCCCTGATCAAATTAGAGCTTCTCTGGCTGTTTGCGGCGCCGCGATAGGCGACGCTCCGATAGTTCTAAACACATCACATCAAAAGAGCTTCTTATCGTATAATGATACGCTCCGTAAAGATAAGGCACAACCATTCTCATCCCATGAGGAGTAAAAAAAACTTAAACCCAAGACCAATTGCAACTACATTACCTCCTCCTGTTTATATGAAAAACATATGGTAAACACAACTACAGGCACCAACGCACAGAAACACACATGCACCTGCTTTAGTAGTGGGTGGGCTGCTAATTTAGTTGTGACTATACATAGCAAAGAGTCTCAAAGTCTCACAGGAGGCAGTCCAGTTTTGCTCTCATCTCAGCGGTACAAGCTGCAGCCAGAAAGAAGAAACTCCTGCAAAAGAGAAATATACAAGCTGAGCGCTGCTATCAAATGATCCTCTCATTCATGCTTCAAAGTCATTCATCTTCCAGAGAAATACAGCCGGGTGACGGCCCGGAGAGGAAAAAAGTGTGTATTTCCCTCTGTATGTCTGCATGCGTGTTTGGTGACAACTCATGACTCATTTCACCCTTCAAATGGCCCTGCGGCACTCAATCAGTCAATAAACAACGACCAGCAAAGCTACTCCTCCAGTCTTTTTTCCTCAATCTTGCTTTTTGAAAATCCTCTTTTCACCTCTTTCCCCCTGACTCATTACACCTCATCACACTCTCTCTCCGCACTCCAGCCTTCTTATCCTCCCATTCAATGGCTCTGCCTGGCTAGCGTCATGGCGATACAAGTGCAAAAGAAAAGTACAACACATTCCAAACTTAAAGTAAGTTTACAATAATCGCCTCTCCTGATGTCACAAGAAGTTGGAGCCATCTCTGTTTAACCTTTCAAACACCCTCTCAGCTTGATGCTCAGTGAAAAAGAGGCTTTGGGGATTATTCAATCATGACCCAAATAGTCTCTCTCTTTTGCCTGTGCAGGCATCATGGTTAAAAGACAGATTCCTTTGCTGTTTGAGTGGGGTTTGAGGTTGTAGTGAAGAGAGGGACAGCGCTAATGTAGTGTAACAGTGCTGGCAAGTGAAGGCTGGTTTAGCGGGGCTAATTCCCTCTGACGTGTGGACATGCAACTGGATGTTTAACTCAAACCACAGACATCCACTCTTGGATCCAAGCAGCAGAAATAATAGCACATCCAGGATCACATATCGCTTGCTCGCGCCTCCCTGCCTCACTCTGAACGCAAATTATTTCCTACACCTGCCTTTGTGCTGCTTCTGCTGTTTAGCATGCAGTGTGAAATTACCACAGCTTCCTCTGCCTGTTTTACAAGGATAGGTCCCATCAGAGAACTGGTGTGTGTGTGTGTGTGTGTGTGTGTGTTTGTTTGTCTGTTTTAACACAAGTACATACACCTTTTATCATTTCATTTCCAACTCTTTGGAATATCTGTCTTAATTTTGAATGTGTTTTTACTTTAGCTCACTTTACTTACTTGTAAACTTTACTCCAGCTGTGAGGAATTATAATTTAATATTCCTTGCAAGAAAACAGTCTCGCTCGCTCACTCAGCATGCGTGTTGAAATAATGGCACCATGTCAGTTTTTAAAGCATCAAACCTCTCACTGCTGACCTTGACAGAACGAGGCTTGGCTCTCTGTGTGGCACTGTAATGTAGACTTTTGAGAGGATAAACAACAGATGCTTTGGGGTTGCATTGTGCATCCCACTTGATAGGATTCTCACAATCTCTGCGGCAACTGCTACGACATTTTGGCCTTTAAAGAACAGAAGTGACGGGGATGATAAACTTTCATTTTGACAACATTTTCATTTCCTCCCCACTGCCTTTCAAATCCCCAGCAGGAAACCTTGGGAGTAGCCATAGCAACAATGCAGCAGCTCGCTAAATCACTGGCAGTGGCAAAAAACAAAAAAAAAAAGTTTAGTTTAACCCTGGTAAATTTCACTCTTGTGTTGGGATAGGTCAGAAATGGCACAAAAAAACTCACCGAAATGAACCAAAAAGCACAACAGATATTTAGATGCTGACGTGGGATTCTCTGGAGCTGCTACAGTCTTGAAATAAAAAGTGGCAAGAGGAACAAGGGAGGGATGAGAGATAATGGCAAAGCGGTTGTAATGTATAAATAGCCTGTGGTAGCAAGAGGACAAAGCACAGCAGGAATGAACAGCAAACCACTTCAACTATTGTTTGGGACTCCAAGTTTCCATGCTTAAGAGCAATAAATCATACACTGGGGCGAAATTTGTAAAATCAGGGCGTCCAGATATTTCTCAGCCAATAAACTCAGATCTTTTGTGAGGCTGTGTGTACAGAGACAAGCTATTCCCAAACCCCATCTTGCTGGTGTCAGATAAATAAGTAACCAAAGGCGCCTTAAAGAGCACTGAGAGGCCAGAGGCTAATGGCTGTTTAGTTTGCACGTGTATGATAATGCCATTCACTTTCGCTCCCAACAGAGCTCGACCCCCAAGGGGATGTCAGATCACAAAGGTCGACAACAATGGGGCTTGTCATTCAGCCGGTTTCCTTGGTGACCACACATTCCCACCGAGGCCAACACGGCCAGTTTCATCACAGAAAATCTCCGGGCTGGGACTAATTGCTGTGTTTCTGCTGGGGTTCTGTGTCAGTGCTCAGGCAAATTCCCCACGCAACACAAATATCAATCACGCTAATCATATGCTGCTCTTCACCAGGCGCTGGAATGTGGAGCAAGTTTACATACAATGGCTTCATCTGAATCTGCTGCTCATCTCTCTATTGTATGAGTTTTTTTTCTGCCACAAATACAGATTATTTATTGATGATGTACTGAGGAAATACACACTGCAGTTTCCAAAACTTACTGTTAACAAATTCATTTTTCCTATTTTTCCAATGAACAGTTTAAAACTCAAAGATAATAAAGGTACTTTTATCAAACACCAAGAAAACCAGCTAATGCTCATATCTGAGACGCTAGAACCATTAGTCTGGCTTAAAAGTAATTCAAAGGATTTATTAAGCATCAAAGTAAATGACAGTTTTCTTAATTCATTGTTTAGTTCTCTCTTTAAATTCATCATTTGAGTTCTGAGGGTGTTTTGTTTTCTCCATGCAGTATTTCTCTGGCAGTTCAGCAACTCTTGGCCAAGAGGCTTCATGTCACACAATTTCTCGATTCAGCACTTTCACTTTCTTACGCTGTAATTCTATTTCCTTTCTTTCCCGAAGGAATTTTAGCATCCGACATTTAATAAAGGCCTGGACACCTTGAGTCTAAAGCAATTCTTCCATCTAGGTGACGCAACTTATTTCCACCGGTGTAATGGGACGGATGAGCTACAGCATCCTCATGGGTCTCAGGCCGTAAGGTCAGTACTTAGCAGGAATGTGGATTTCACATTCCAAAAAGTTGTACAACAAACGTAGACCCTTCTAAAAATGAATGAAAAGAGTTCTTTGAGGTATCAACACTCTGGACATGACTTCTAAGTAAATATGTGCATGCTTTTCTAAAAGGTTGCCTTAGGCTTGGAAAAACAAGGGGGGAAAATAACTTGGTTACCAATTATAATGTATGCTCATCACTATTGGAGATTAGCAACCATCTAAAAGTGCCACAAGGACAATACTGTGGAGTAACTGAGGGACAGCGAATTCAGCGCAGCACATCTCTTAGTGTATTTAATATGTCCTTTTTCAAATTTTCTTTAACCCACTCACTTACAAATACACTGGATTCTGTGTTAGTCTGGCTTTTGTGGGAGAGTTCTGCTTGCTTAAATTGATTTTTTTTAAGTAAGAAAAGTTGAAATGAAGCTATTATTCCAATAGTAAAATGACTTTTTTTCATGGTTTTACAAAACCCTGGGTAAAAACTTTCAAGGACAGTTCTCACTCTGCAGCTGAGTGAGGTGAATTAAGTTTGAGGCGTATGGCTGAAAGGTTTGAATGCCTCCGCAAAGAAATCAGCTGAATGAAAAAAAAAACATAGCAAATCTTGTTACTGCCATTAAATGTCAATTACTAGCATTAAACTGAAAAAAAAAATCAGCGCCTCTGAAAGGGCATGCTTCGTGTGCAATCAAGTCACACATATTCAACAAAAGCAACTGAAATGGAAATCTTTACTCTAACAAAGCATAAGCCTGTATTCACACGTTACACAGAAAGCAAGGACATTTACTCTCATTAAAAGTAAGTGTAATAAATATGAATAACATCAGATTGTTAAAAAGATAAATGACCAAAAAAAACCCCCATCTGAATGTGAAAACTCACCAACTTGCATATTACTTGTGCAGCCACTGATAGGTACAGGACTGGTGCACTGATATTTACAATACTGCTGACTTTCTGTCTTTTTTTTTGTTTTTTTTTAATTGACACAAGTCACATTTTCCAAGCTTCTCTCAAAATGAGTTGCCACAGTGGCTAGAGGAGGGTAGAGCTACTAAATCTCTTATAATACAAAACCCTAATCAACTTTAATGAAATCTTAGAAAGCGGAGCGAAAAGCCAGCCACTGCGAATTTGTGATGGAAAGATTTAATGAAGGCTCTGAGGTGCCTGCTGACGGCTGCACTCTGCCAGCACCACCAAGCGGTGAGACGCGGCACAGCACAAAGGAAAACTTAGAAAACTGATTATTTACCTCATTATGAATAAGTGCAGACATGTGTCCTAACCCTTGCAAACGTCGTCCCGTTCTGCGGGGTAATGCTGCGCGTTTTCACTCGTGGTTTGACGCAAAAAAATAAGAAAACATCATCTAATAGTGAGTTAAATTCGTCCGTTTGTGATCAGGTGAAAACAAACAGCTCGCTTTAGGAAAGACTGCAGAAATCAGCGACTCCTCTTAATATTAATGCAAGCGGCCGCAGAAGCTCATAAACCGAAAATTGCGCTTCTTCTTACCAAGTGAGGTGCCCAACTCCCGGTCATCTAGTAGGGAGCGAAGCTGCGTGTCTCGTCCCGGTGAGAAGAGTGGTGAGCTACAGATAAAATATCCTCACTTCTCTTGTGCGTCTTGTCAGAAATGGACCTCGGTAAAACTCCCTCTCTCTCTGCCTGTGTGTGTGTGTGTGTCGCCGTACCCCCGGAGGAGCCCCCGTGTGCTCTGTCTGCCCCACGGAGAAGCGCTCTATGCCGGCGGCTCCTCGACGCACGGTTTGTAACCGGACACCGCGCTGTCGCGCTGCGCCACAGACAATATGCCTCCTCTCTGCTGCTGTTGGTGGTGCGAAAAAGCACCGGCGCGTCAAAACGCAAAAACCCCCCCCAAACTTCCCTTCAACTAAAACGCTTGTGCCAAAAAGAGAGAGAGAGAGAGAGAGCCAGAGAGCGGAGGTGGGTTGCTGTGTCCGATGCTGCTTGCAGTTACAGCTGCGCAGCTCGCAAGCAGGGTTTTGATGGCTGAGGACTGCGCCCCCACTTTGCGCGTCCACTCCAGCGGCGAGGAGAGACGTGGCAGCGGCGCACAGCTGTCCTGCAGGTGGAGGAGAGGAACAGAGCTCACTGAGCGCCGGAGCTACAAGTGGGATGGCTGAGATTTGGAAAGGTCTGAACTCTTTTGACAGCTTCACCTTGGAGTGAATGTCTTCCCCCGGGTTTTCTCTTTCATGGAGGTCAGAGGCCAATATCAGACTCTGAAAAGCACCCGTTTTAAATTCATTCATTTGCATTTAATCCTCAAGCTACATTTGGCTATATTTGGGCATGTAATCCTTTAAGAGGTCTGGAGCACTCACTTTTTTTCACAGATTGTATATTTTTAAGTCAATCACACATCAGCTGCAGAACTGGTGCAGATGCAGTTTGAAGGACACTTCAGCAGAGAGGATGTTCACTGCAGTTAAGGTTGAACCCTGTCGTGCATATCTGTAACCGGGGGACCCAGCTGTTCAATATTGTGTGTTTGCTTCCCACAGCCAAAAGCTATTCTTCCATTCATCCAACAGCAAATTCATCTTGTTAGAAAGTAAAGATTTACCATGTATATGATATATGAGTGTGTGTGTGTGTGTGTGTGTGTGTGTGTGTGTGAGAGAGAGAGAGAGAGCGAGAGAGCAAGACGGAGAGAAAGAGAAGAGGGGAGCAAGACAGAAACTGACAGTGCTGTGTGTCTGTGCCTTTGTATACTTTAATAGCGACATCCCCAGTTCAATTACCTATTTATCCCCTGGTGAATGAACGCAGCCTCTATCAAACTCCAAAAGCCCAAAGAGTCGTACACAGCTTTAGGGTCGTGACAGAAAGTGTGTCTGTCTTTTTGACAGACACGTAGTAGAGTCAACAACAGCCTGTTAATACGCCTCTTCGTTAAACCAGAACATGCCTCTGTGAATGCCTCTGCTCCTGTGTATCCACATCTAAATTCAAATCAGGTAATTTTCATAAAAATGTCGCTACCCACGACGGAGGGAAGTGAAGCTGAGATTTACATTTCAAGTGGCCTCTGTGCAACTCTGGGAAATGCGTGGGTAACCTTTTCCTTTCTCTTGCTGTGCGGGGAGATGCAAAGGGAGCAGATTTGCGTTCTTAAAATATCGGAACAGATTGGATGAAGATATGGAATGCCAAAGGCAATGGTAGTGATTGACAAATATAATGAAACAATAAATTGAGCTCTGATACAATAAAGTGACATTGCGGCAGTAGTTAGAAAACCAAATGCAGTTTCATCGACTGAAACTGCTGTGACCTCCAGAACTTTTTCACTTTGCTTCAGGAATTTCAGACTCGCTTTTGCTCCGCGTGGTTTGCTCTCCCGCACAATAGATGTTTTACTCCCTCATGGCCAACAGTGAAAAGCCACAGAGCTACTGCTAAACTTCAGAGTGAAGCTTCAGCTGTGTATGCCGCACAGAGCGAGCAGTTTTCATCGGTAAAAACAATGCTGTGTCTTTGAATGGGCCATCAGACTCAGTGATGGATGATTGTGAGTACATTAGTCCAAGATGGGAGGCCTGAGAATGAATCAAAGTTACACTGGCATTCATACCTCCCTATGGTGTGTTTGTGGATGTGTGTGTGTGTGTGTGTGTGTGTGTGTGTGTGTGGCTACCTTTGTTGTTCTGCATTCCTATTTTGATGTCAGGCAAATGCACTCAAGTTTCTAGGCAACCACAGAAGGAGCCTCCTATAATTCACCTAGTCATATAAGATCTTAGTGGGGTGCATTCATGTATGTGACTGTGGATTTGCTGTTTGTAGCTTGTTTCAGGTGGCAGCTTTTTGAACCGTTAGTCTTCTAAGTGGCCGAATATTTCAAAATCATGTCGTGATGAAAAAAACTGAAGGTCAACTTTTATGTGTTTGGGGAAAAAAGGCGTAACAGAGGGTAAGACCAATGTCTATTTATTTGTTTTTCGTGTGAGCATGTGCATTCGTACTGTGCGTCTGTATACACTGATGGAAGGAGATACTATAACAGCAGGCCAAGCCCTTGCTTTAGTGCCAAGCCTCAGTTGACCGTAGCTGAGCCCCTAAAATCACTTTGTCAAACAGGCCATCTGTCATGCAGTTTCTCTGCTGTTTCAAGCCCCATGTCATGTCACACCTCACAAACACAGCCAGTCAGCCAACCAGCCAGTCACTGGGACACGCAAGGCACACACTCACTGACACGTAAATGCAATGGGTTTCACGTGTTGAGGCACACTCACATGCTTGCACACATGAACGAGAATGACTACAATGGATAGAGTCAAGACGGAACTTAGAGGCAAGAGTATATGTGTGAGTAAGAGAGGAGAAAGGTGTTTTGGTCATTTCCCAGAAGAGGAGGAGTTGGGGGATGTAAGGGGGCACATGAAAAAATAGCAAGGGTGAGAGAGAGAAAAGCCGGCCAGCTGTGAAAGACTGCAGTCATTCCTCACTCTGAGCTCCGTACCTGCAGACTCAATGAGCCATCCCATGCTGCAGCAGGGCCAAAGCCGTGTGATTTCTCAGGCTTACTCAGCCTTACTGTGCCCCTGCAGCAGCAGCATTCAGGGCCTTGTAGTGCCAAGACTTCGCAAAGTCTACTTCCCCCGCCACGCTTCACGGGAGAAAGGATTGGACGATGATGCCGTAACTGTCAGAGCATCAGAGGAAGTATGTATGTGATAGGGGAGAGGGCTCTTCTGTGGGTGTCAGACTAAGCAAAATTATTAAGAGCTTTAAGTTTCTGTAGGCTGCTAATTCATCAGCTAAAGATCTGAGATATTGCCCTCCTTACACCTTATTAGTCATGCTAACATCACACTGTAGGGATGATGGTATTGATCTGTGGGCCCACCACTTGGTTCAGACTGAAATAGCTCATAAGAACACTGGATGGATTGCTACGAATTTAAAACTATATATCCACTGTGCCCAAAGCCTGAAGCTTAATGCCTTTGGTGATCCACTGACCTTTTCTAGGACCACCAAGTGGTGAATTTTTACTTATCCTGTGAAATATTCTAGCATAGGAGATATATTAGTCCAGAGTTTGTAAAGCCATTCCCAGATGATCATTTTGGTGGCCATCCCCTGAGCACCAGCACTAGATGAAATTTGCTGACATTTACACTCTCATCATGGATGAATTCAAGTATCTTTGGTGATCACTTTTACTTCCTACATAGAACCACCATGAAGAGAAAGATTATATTAGTCTTATAGCTTGGTTTGAGACCAAATTCTTGCAAAAGTAATAACTTTAGTGTTCAGAGCCAGCAAATATTGCCATGCTAACAAGCTTAAATTAGATGGTGAGAAGATGTTAGCATTGTCACTTTCAGACTTTTTAAAATTATGGCTAAAGGAGTTTTCTTTTAAGCTGCTGGCTTTATGAAGTCCTTTATATTTATCTCTGCTCTATTTTTAGTCAGCTGCATTGCTGAGTTTAGACCCCTTTGTGGATGCTCAAGTACCCCTAAATTTAATCTTAGCACCCCTGAAAATAGCAATATTAATAATAATGAAATTTATTATTATTTTCTGACATCTCCATCTACCATTATATTATTACACACTCCTCTAGGCACTCTAGACTCTTGGCAAATTAGTTTTGAGCTCTATCCAGTTGCATGGACTTCTCTGTTGTAATAGACTTCATGATAGCATTTTACACACACTCATATCATTCTTAAACATGGATGGAACAGGAGAGCTGCCACTGCACTGAAGTGACAGACTACAAATCTATTCTTCACTCAGGTGCCTGATGGTAGAACTCAAAAACTTTGATGCTTCTTGTGTCCGTGTATGGCGAGGCAACCCGATTTGCCAATGCCTGTACTGAATGATGCAACTTTAATTGCTTGATGATTTGGTGGACTGCCCCCATGCGGTAAAAAGACTGAAACAGTGTTGTGCACATTTGTCCCCATATCTGTTTTGTTACAAATTTTTAACTTATTTTAGAAAATTCTCATCATTATGACTAAGACTTTGCCTCAGGTTTCATTAACTAACTAAAGGGTCCACCCTAAAAACAGATGCATTATATTGAAGTCAGTGACTATTGATTGTTAATTATTCTTAGACTCTACAATAGACAGTTGAACTTGCATTGCAATGTGTGCACCTAACTGAAGAGTTGGAAACCACTGAGTACATTTTCAAGCATTTTTATTATAATAATAATTATAATTATTATTATTATTTCATTAGGAATTATTGTTTTTAAACTGTATTAATCACAGTGCAATGTATGCATAACATTCTGATTGGGGGCTGAGCCCCCCTAAAGGTTTGATCTTAGACTCACCCCTGGTCAGCTGTTTAAGTTCTCTTAAACAGAGGGCCTTGGCTTAGTTTGGGTTATCCTCCTTAGATCATGTCTAAATACTCGTCATTCCTTATATGTAAGGCCTTTAGCCTTATTTTTGAAAGGTGCTGCGTAAAAAATCTTGCTATAAGCATGCTGATGTTTGCATTTAATACAACACACTACCATGATGAAGTATAACACACAGGCAAGGCTTTAACACATAAAAAGTTCAGGCTGTGAGCACTCCACTGATGGAGCTTTATACTCTGTGCTCTCGCTTATAACATCATTATAAAAGTTTACTCCATCTTTATCTGATCCTTGTGGTTCTGTCCAGTTTTCATCAGCTTGCTACAACGCAGCATAGAGGTATGATCGAGTGTTTTTAAGAGCTGAATCCATCCAAAGGTAGTGAATGAATGGACTTGGTGAGATAATGAAATGCAGCACTAGAGTCCAAGGGGGTCATTCTTCTCGCTCTCTGCTGAGATTCTGGCTGGCTTTATTTGTCTTTGTCCTCCCCTCTATGGCCCATGATGGATAGCAAAAAGAATATGGCTGATGGTGAAAGTTTTTTCCTACTCTTCTTCTTTTTTTAGTGTCTTTTCTTTTTTCTCCTCGATCACCATTAGTGAGGTGGCAAAGTTAAGGGCTGGAGAGATGAACTCTGTGAAATTCAATCATGGGAATTGAAGGTTTTGGAGGCGTGAGGTCTTGGCCCCATGGGCAGTTTGGAGATTGCTTCAGATTAATTAATGTCAAAATGGAGAGGGTGAGGCTGTAGAGAACAATTATATATGTGACTGCTGGACATGATGTTTGCCATTCCCACTAGAGAGTGCAGTGTGCTGATTTTTGTCTGTATTAAGAAGCTATTTTATTCCCAGTCTGTAGTTTTAAGGAGCCAATTTAAGTGTAGATACTGTAGACTAGGAAAAGCTACACATGGCTAAATGGATAGAAAAATAAAGCCACTTATGTAAGTACTCAAGGTGCACATAATCCGGAGGAGCCACAGTGGGGAAAACTACCACCATCTCCTGTGCATTGTAATCTTCTGAAGGCAGACTTGGTGTTTCAAAAATTCTGATTTCATTTTGCATAAACACTAGTTAATGTGTCTGTACACTGGGCTCTCCATATGGCCTCTATTTCATGTGTATGTGAGTGTAAAAATGTATTTCAAATACGTCTCTTGTTATCTTTAAACATGCACTTATTTGCAGAAAAAAGAAAAACATCATCTGCAGTCACAGCCACTTCCTCAGCTTTTTCCACTACATTCTTAATGGAAGTTTACATAGACAGTGCTACATCTCAGATTAAGCAGACAAACTCTATTCTGTCGATTTAGGGCCACATGGGACCAGAGTGATTCTTCACCAACGCTGACCGAACTGTCTCCGGAAACTGGAATAAATCCTCCAATTTCTAACTCAGCAGAAGCAATTTGTTTCTTTCAACGCTATCTTGTGTTTCAGGGTGACTTCACTGGCCTCTCACTGCATGGTACTGTCTGTTCTCTCAATGCACACATCTATCCAAGTGTCTGTCCCCAACAACTAAGGGCATAGGCATTATACACGATTATATTACAATATTACATACATAAACATGGCATGTGCACACTCATGTACACATTTTCCACATGTCCCCGATATGCTTTCTGGGTTTTTGCGGAAGGAGTTTGGATTTGTGTGACTATGATGCACTCTAAGCAGGTATGCACAGGAATCTAAGATTGGTCTTCTCGCTACAGTGCATTTTTATCTCCAGAGTTCCAGAAATCATGATTTATGTGTCTGCAAAGGAAACATGAAAATCAAAAAAATATGTGGGGCTTTTCACAGTTTGCTAGACTAACGGGTAAACACAGACTGAAGAAATTGAAAAGCTTTAGAAGAGATGTTTAAGCTGCATTAAAATATGTATGCTTGTGGTAAATGAAGCACATCACTGTCTTTGCCTATTACAGAGCTGATATGCGTCTTTCAGCTAACACTGACTTTCATAAACTGCCCCATTAAGGATAAGAAAATCACCAGCAAGCCTGACAACAGCAACCAAAACTTGCATTAACTGATAATAATCAAACTCATTACGGAGATATTATCGTTTCTTATTATTCTCAGTAATAAAGATCCTGTATTTTTTATAATGAGCCTGCAATATGGCAGGGGAGCTCATTAGAAAGGAGGCACTTCTTGAAATTCAGACATCCATCATCTCTTATAGGGGCTTGCTGCAAAGGACCATAACAATGAACTTTGTTGACAGGCAAAGGGACATTTGGATAATTGTTTGTGCCCCACATTGGACAAACAAAATCATTTTAATTACTGTCAGCTCTCCATTTAGAGGTTACAAGTCAGAGCTGGACCAGACTGTGTGTAGGAGGTAGAGTGGAATATCTATTTTTCCATTTATTAATGAAGAGTCAACTGTAATGGCGAGCTGAAGATTTAACCATGAGTTTGTTCAGAAAGTCTTCTCTCTGAAGTCATCTTAGGAGCTGCTTTGCCTACTGATGGGAAAAATGAGCTCAGGAGAGTCTAGCTGTCCTCAGAGTAGAGCTGGAACCGTCAAAACAGTATTATAAGATGGGAGCACTTGCTTGTTTTTAAGAAATTTAGGCCACTCGGCAAAAAGGAAGTAACTCTTTTGCTTTGGCTTTGAACATGCCCTCCCCCCAGAGTCACTTTCACCTTTTCCCATCTTTGAGGTCTGCCTTTGGACAAGATGAAAGTAAAACGTCTGTGCACTTCAGTCAGGGTATGCTAGACAAACTATATGGAGGCAGTTAATGTGAAGTAAATGCCTCTAAAAGGAAGAATTCAAAGAACAAGAGACTACCAACAGTTTTTTGATGGTGCTGGCCAGACTGCATGGCTTTGCACTAAATTAAAAAAAATGTCATCACATATGGAAGATTATTTTAAGAATATGATACATTCTGGTGAGAAGAGGGAAGTCACTGTTAAGTGAGCAGTATGCACTGTTCCATAATGAATTTACCTATGAAATCAATTTAAGTATGCAGCAATAGACTTCAAAGGCTGCCAATGTGATAATGTACAGTTAGGTCCATAATTTTTTGGACAATGGCACTTTCTTTCTTTTTTTGCCAATATGTTTATTGTCTTTTTCAAAATTTTTTATGAACAAACAACATCCACACATTACACACACATACTGCATACCCTTGCATCATTTTTCAATTCAAATAGACGTAATGAAATTGGATTAATTAACAAATTAAGGAGGAAAATAAAATTTAAAAAACGGTTATGTCGGAGGTGCCAGGTTTCGAAGAAGCACTTCTTCAGATGTTTGCAGTTAAGAAGTTATGTTTCTTCAGAACACAGACAGATAATGTGTACACCATCTTTGTGTAGATTGGAGGGGATGACACTTGCTGACTTGGAGGGGAAGGGCCAACTATCTGGATACTGCGGTATATTGATGACACATAGCACAGAATCAACATTGGATGGATTGGATGCCTGGAGAGTGGATATACAGGAGGATGTTGGTGGGTCGGATTGGAGGGATGCTTGTTTAAAGGCATGGGAGCAAACAATAAACACAAGATTTCGATTGCTTCAATGTAGGTGGTTGATGAGAGTGTGCGTGGCACCTGTCGAGCTCCATCATATGTCTGCTAATATTCCAGATGTGTGCACCGGGTGTTTGGCTGAGGAAGGAGCTTTGTTCCATTGCTTGTGGGGCTGTGCGGGGATCCAGAACGTCTGGAGGGATGTTGTACAATGTCTGTCGGAGATGTTTGATGCCAAGGTTCCTTTGAATGCTGGGCTGTGTGTGCTTGGAATATGCTCAGGGAACTTTCTACAGACACGGAAGCAGTGTGCAGTTTTGGACTTTGGATTTCTGCAAGCCAGGAGAGCTATTGCGCTGTGCTGGAAGAGTGTGGACGCTCCTGCAGTGAGGATGTGGGTGAGGGGGCTCTCTGGGTGTATTGGACTGGAAATATTGGCATACATTGCCAAGGGCAAACGAAAAGACTTTGACAAACTCTGGGAACCACATATGAATATCATGACAAATGAAAGTGCTAGATTTTTCTGAAATGATTTGCAAATGCTGTAAAATGTAGCCCTTTCTTTCTTAAATTTTGCCTTTTTGCACTGCCACAGTGCATTTTAAATCAAGCAGTCAAGATGTGTAATATGTGCAGACTGGGTTTTGCATTAACTTGCATTAACTGTTTAGGTATTACAGCCAATTTTATACATAATACCCCATTATAAGAGACTCAGAAGCAATTGAAACAACTAATGTGATTTTAAATATAATGATTTTTTTTTTGCAAAGGATGAAAATCCTTTGCAAAACAGTGATGTCCTGATGTCTAGAACCCATGGACATAACCAAATGCTATGTTTCCTTCCCTTAAGAGCCTCTGCCAGGCTTTTAGTGCAGCTGAGTTCAGTTTGTGGGTCTCTCAGCCTTCTGTTTTGTCATCTGTAATCAGTAAAAGCATGCTCTGACTTTTTGAGAACATTGAAGAATATCACATTTCTTTGCCTTCAAAAACTATTAGGTTGCTTTTACTGTACGCTTTGTGTCATTAGACATTTGCGCTGGAAAGCGCCATCCAGTGAGTTTTGCAGCATTTGGCTGAATCTGAGAAGAGAGTATAGCCCTGTACATTTCAGAATCCACCCTAGTGCTTCTATCGGCAGTCACATTAATAATAAACACAGGTTCCACTGGCAGCCATACGTGCTCATGCCATAACATTGCCTTGACCATATTTGACGGATAAAGCGGCACGCTTTAGATCATGAGCTGTTCCTTTCCTTCTTATCATTCTGCAATGAGTTCATCTTGGTTTCAACTTTCAAAATATTTTTGTCCAGATCTGGTCAGGCTCTTTTAGATGCTTTATGGCAAAATTGAATCAGGTCTTCCTGTTCTTGAGTGTAGCCAGTGGTTTTCACCTTGCTGTAAACCCTCTGTATTTACATTCATAGAGACATCTCTTTTGATTGTTTACTTTGACAGTGATGCACCTACCTCCTTGAGACTGTTCTTGAGTTGGTTAGATGTTGTGAAGTGTTCTTAATCAAGTAAGGAGTTCTTCAGTCATCCACTTTAGCTGTCTTCCAGGCCTTTTGGTGTTGCTGAGCTGGTGCGTGCACTCCCACTTTTTAAAAAATGTACCACATTGTTTACTTGGCCACTCCTAAAGTATGTGCTATCGCTGTTAAAGGTTTATGTGAGTTTTTCAGTCTAATGATGGTCTCTTTCACTTGGATCAACATCTATTTGGACTTCATATTTTCAGTGAACAGCTACCAGATGCAAGTTCAACACTTGGTATCGACTCCAGATGTTTTATCTGCTCAATTTTTAATGAAATATTGAAGCAACAGGCCTCACCTGGCAATGAAACTGCTTGTCTATTAATTACTTCTGAGCCTCTGTAAAATGGGCACTATGTATAAAAATGGCTGTAATTCTTGAACAGTTAATGCAATATTTTTGTTAAACTAATTGAATTAAAGCTGAAAGTCTTCACTTCATTCACTGCTTGACTGATTTAGAACCCACTGTGGTGGTGTACAGAAGCAAAATGACAAAAACGGTGTCATTGTCCAACAGTGTATGTATGCTGTCCTTTCACAAATATTTACCTTCTATAAACAAAAGTTTAATTTGCTTCTTTTAACCAAGCAATAACTGGTGGGATTGCACATCTTCCTTTGAAAAACAGTTGAGGTCTCTGCTGTGGTCATTGTTTCTTTATCCCTCAATGTTTGTCTTTCCCATGTAGCTTCTGTGTTTCTCTGTGTTTATCTCCCGAGGTTTGTTGTACTTTTGTTTTCTCCATTTGTTGTTGCTTTGCCTTTTATTTTGGTAGTTATTTTCTGTTGTGTTTTTACTTCCTGTCTTCCTTGCAATTGTTGTGACCTGATTATGTTCACGCCTTCCTACGAATAAAAAAGGGATGAAATAAATAAATAGAAATTGATCTTTTTAATATATCAGGTGGAGAGCAGCTGAGGGGATGGTAACCAAGAAGTCTGGGGGAGCTAGTGAGTAAATGGAAATAAGAGATCAATAATATAAGTGACAATATATAAAATGCACTCTACTAATTAAAGATCAAACCATTAGAATTGGCTAAAACCCTGTGCAGTCTCAGTGAGAAAAAAACACAAGGCTTGGACAGTATAAATTCTAAAAATAATTTTTTTTAAAAAAGACAACAGAATCTAAACTCACAGAGGAGTCTTTAAAATACTCTTTGTGGCTTACAGTGAAGAGGTAAAATCTTCAGTTTTTGGTAGGCAAAACACAGCTGGCCTATCTTTTGCAGGGTGTTTACACATGGAACAACTCCTTAAAAATGAGGGTCACCGACCACTATAAAGGTCCATGGTTCTCCTTGCCATAACATGTTCCGGCTGCCCATTTCTTTGTATTCCTCTTGACCTACACTGGGATTGCTGCCGCTGGCACTCACCACAGCTGGACACTTGGCGAAACACATTCTTCTCCAACCATGCTTGCCAACCATGTCTTCCCAGTAAACCCTTTTTATTTCCAACAGTGTGCTTTGTCCCACTCTAACTCTGATCTCATGCTCTCTGTCTGTTCTGTCATGCTCTGTTCTGTCTTCTGCCATTTTTTTCCTCCTTTTAAAGGAGTGGGCTATTTACAGTGATCAGCATAAATGAAAATATGTGAAAATTGTCTACAATTACTGAAAATAGAATTTTCAAAATGAAAGCACCCATGTAAAAATTTAAAAAGCACACAGTACAATATCAAAGCAAACTACTAAAGTCACGCTATGAATAGCACACAAAGCATAAAAATAATTTTAAAAAATACTACTACTAGATGACATTACAATGGTCTCTCTTGTGTCTGTTTACTCTATATGCTTCCCATAAATCTTTGAGATTGTCAAGATATGCACACTTTAGAGTCTCCAAGTAGTTCCTTGAGTTCTAGCTTTTCTCTGTTGACTTTTTCAGTCGATATTATTTTCCCACTTTAGATTTCCTTGGTGGGACTTTTGGCAGGATAATTCTTCCCTGCAGCACTTTTTGCTGTTCACATACAAGTTTAATTAAAAGTTGATTTTGTTTTCACCACCTTTTACTTGTTCTTTTAACTGAACTTTTGAAAAAACTTTGTTGCGAAAAAAAAAAACAACAAAAAAATGAAAACCAACCAACCGACCAACCAACAAAAATGCTGTTAATTATATTTGCCTTGGTGTATTTAGACCAAATACAAAGTGATACAAAGTCAATTTTCCCCTTGTATTGCTTACACGAATACAGTCTTGACCAAAAATCCTCCTGTATATCCATTCTCCAGGCTTCCAATCCATCCAATTTGCCCTTAATAACGAACAGGATGATTAGCTTCTTCTTAAGTATCAGTGTTAATTGGAAGAAATGAACAGTAACATATTTTCAGAATATACCAAGAAGTTCTACAGTTGTTTCTTTTTTTTTTTTTTCTTTTCTCAGAGCCATCTTCT
>VUQH01025919.1:0-11863 GCA_015106775.1 Etroplus canarensis
CTGTCATGGTCCATGTTTTGGTTTGGGTTTTTGTACTTGGTTTTGAGTTCTGTTTGTTCCCCTTCTGCCCCGTGCCTTGCCTGTTTCCTTTGTTAGTGGTCTTTGTCTCTGTCTGCGTCGAGTCTTGTCTTATTTTGGTAGTCTGTCTTGTCCCTGTTGTGTTCCCTCTCGTCCCGAATGTGTTGGTTATGCCCCTGTCTTCTTGTCATTCTTTCATTGGTTGTCCCGGTTGTGTTTCCCCTGCCCTGATTGTCTCAGCCGTGTCCTGTCCACTTGTCGTGTGCTCATTGGTTTGTCTTTGTCCATTTAAGTCCCGTCTTCTTGTTACTCGTCGTCGCATCATACTGGTTGTCTCCCTGTGTGTCATGCCCGCTCATGTTTTCTAGGACTTTCATGGACTTTAGTATTCAGTTTTGGTTTTATGTTCATGACCCTGTGTTCCTCATTGTTTGTTGGCAATAAAGCCTTTTGACTTGAAGTCGGCTCTGCGGTCCTGCACTGGGGTCCACACCACACACTGTCATGGAAAACCATGACAGCCACAAAGCTCAGATTATCTCAGACTGGTTTCTTGAACAGGAAAGTGGGTTCAGTGTACTCAAATGGCCTCCAAAGTCATCAGATCTCAGTTCAACAGAGCACCTTTGGGATGTGGTAGATACTATTATGTCAGTATGGACCAAAATCTCTGAGGAATGTTGTTAGCGCCTTCATTAACCTATGCCAGAAAGAATTAAGAAAATTTATGAGGCAAAAGTGGGTCCAACCTGTTACTAGCAATGTGTATATATTGAAGTGGCCAGTGAGTGCAATTTTGAATACTGTAACATTTTTGTGAAATGACACTGTAGTACATAATTTTGTAGCACACTGTACTATATACACCAGTCAGGCATAACATTATGACCACCTGCGTAATATTGAGTTGCTCCCCCTTTTGCTGTCAAAAGAGCCCAGACCCGTTGAGGCATGGACTCCACCAGCTCACCACTGTTCCTTCCTCGGACTACTTTTGATAGATACTGACCAACGCAGACCGAGGACACCCCACAAGAGCTGCAGTTCTGGAGTTGCTCTGACCCAGTCATCTTGCCGTCACAATTTGGCCCTTGTCAAGCTCGCTCAAATCTTTACACTTGCCCATTTTTCCTACTTCCAATACATTGACTATGAGGACAAACTGTTCACTTGTTGCATAATATACCCCACCCACCAACAGGTACCATGATAAAAAGATATTCGGTGTTGTTCATTTCACCTGTCAGTGGTCATAATGGTATGCCTGATCAGTGTATGTCTTTTTTCATTAATTTTTTCAAGATTAGAAAAGAAGTTAAGGAGTACTTCCACCTCATCATAAAAAGTCTGCTTTTGTAGACAAATTCAAGTGCCGATTTTTACTGGGATGAATACAAAACTGTGGGCAAGCAAAAACCCTGGACACACATTTAAGAAACACATTTGAAATCTGAATCTTTTGATTTCCAAATTTTATAATTTTTTTTTTGGTTCAAGGTGTTTCTGAATATGTGCATCTCAGCTTTTCATGTGGGTTATGACCGCAGTGGTACCACAACCTCAGCACATTCTCAGTACATTCAAACTGCTGTCAGGTATAATAATGGATTTGCAACAAGAGGAAATGAGAGCAGCAGAGACAGAAAAAGATAAAGCACAGACTGCAGGTAATAAGAGAAAGCGAGAACAATATTCACCCAACTTTCCTTTACTGTATTACAACATGAAGAGAATGAGAATCACAGAAAAAAAAGGAGACATAGAAGGAGAGGGATAAGGGTTGTTTTTGTGCGACACATCAGCCTCCAAGGTGCCTGTGTGGAAATAAAAGACAGCAGATTTCATCTGTTGGCAGGAGGTCAATGAAGTGAGACAGGACACTGGAGCTGTGTGTTCAGTTGGTGAATGTAGCTCCACGGGGAGATCACACACACATTTATTCACTTTCTCTCTCACGTTTATCAAGGTCACATCTCAGTCATCTAATCCTCTGATGAGCTCCCCATGAACCCAGGAGCAAGGCAGTCATTGTGTTGGTGTGAAATGACCTGAGAACTCACTGAGTCTAGACAGTCTGCAGCTATAAACACTTTTACTGTAAACACATTACTGACTGCAGTTACATGAGATGTTTTTTTTAATGAAATTTGATTCAAAGTTAACACAAAAGAATCACCAAGCGCATTGAAAAGGAAGATGGAGTGATATCAGGTTTATTTACATAATACCCTGCAAGTCCATGGAAGTGAATCCACAGTATGATCACGAAACAGACCCAATGACTGTATGTGCGTCTGAGAAAAGAGCATCTTACTGCAGTGTTTCAATGATTTTAGAACTACATGTTTTTGCAATTATTTTGTGTGGGAAAGCTCTCTGCCTAACCAGTGTAAAATTACACGTGGTCATTAAGTGAACTGCAGTCAGCATTCTTGCGACCTGTGTGTGCAAGCTAGCATTGACCAAAACATACACAAGACATCCATGTACATAGATGTTTTGTGTATGTTGCATCATAAAAAAGTACATGCATTTATTGAAACATAATACTGTTGTTGGGTTTTCTCTCTGATACCGTAGGGTCTTTACCTTACAGTGTAAAGCACCTTGAGACGACTTTTGTTGTGAACTGGTGCTATATAGATAAATAAAATAAAACTGAATTGAATTTAATTGAACTGAATGAAAAAGTATGTCAGGTGTGTTGTGCTGCAAGCAAAAGATCAATTTCCATCTATCCATTCCCAGCAAAAATTTTGACATTGAAAAACTGTCCCTGGGTGATTTTTTTTGTCAAGATCTAGTCATGGTTAAAAGATGTTTTCGAAATGAAGATTGAGCCAACATCGCGAACGTTCCCTCAAAGTCATTTATAGGTATTTCTTGAACACTGCCTGGACATTGTTCTTAGACTAACAATAGAAAGTTTGTTTCTGTTTCTGTTGTTTTCTGCCATCTTTTTGTTGAATAGATTAAAACAAAATAAACAAAATGATCTTGACAGAAAAAATGAGAAAAATATGTATGTTCCAGGGTGACTCAATGTCAGGACGACACATTCCCCAGCCCCTTTCTTATCCAACTGAAGTAGTGAGCTCATGTTAAAAAAATGTTTGCATTCCTGGGGTTATAATGCTGGCATCAAGGGCTTCAAGGTGATGATTGTAACAGTCTGATTTGTTAAGTTCACCATGCAACAAATGAGACAGAATTTAGATGTGCATAACTGTGAACTGCTTAAAAGTGTTTTTGTTTTTTTGTTTTTTTAAATCTATGATAAAACTGGATGTAACTTCAGCTGCTCCCTTGCATTTTCCCCAAGGGGTTGCCACAGCAGATTATTCCAGATGCTTTTCAGCACAAAATGTTGAGAGGGGCTTGTGTCCCCACCTGGAATTGATTCAGGGGCCTTTTACTTGTAAGGTAAAGGCTGCTGGGCTCATCAGGCCAGAGCTTATCCTGGTTTGTGTAGTGTGAAGCGACTTGGGAGTTAGGCTCCTCTTCCTCCTGGATGGAATGCTAGTCCATCACAGGTTACCTTCCCAGTATTTACTGGCACCCATTTCTACTGCTGGGTGAACAGAGGCACACTTGCCCAACGGTCTTGGCACAGTGGGGGTCTGACCGGGATTCAAACTCATGACCTCTCAGTAATGAGCTCAGCACCTTAACCATTACACCACTGCCCCCTTCACTTGTAAGGTCAACGTTTAAACCACTACACTACGGGGATTTAATACATGGAAAAAAAGCACAACTCCAATTCCAAAGACTGGGACGCTGTGTAAAATATAAATAAAGACACAGTGCAATGTTCTGCAAAACACATAAACCAATATTTAATTCACAGAAGAATGTATAAAACTCCAGTTGAAACTGAGTCATTTTAAAAACGCTAGCTTATCTTGAATGTGATGCCAGCAAC
The DNA here is from genome assembly GCA_015106775.1 of Etroplus canarensis. Lineage (NCBI taxonomy): Eukaryota > Metazoa > Chordata > Actinopteri > Cichliformes > Cichlidae > Etroplus > Etroplus canarensis. The sequence continues at coordinate 3,944 of VUQH01025919.1, forward strand.
ATGTCTCAAAAAAGTTGGGACAAGGGCAACAAAAGGCTGGAAAACTAAGTGGTACTGAGAAGAAACAGTTGGAGGAACCTGCTACAACAAATTAAGTTAATTTGCAACAGGCCAGTAATGTGATCAGGTATTAAAAGAGCACCTTAGAGAGGCAGAGTCTTTCCGAAGTAAAGGTGGGCAGAGGTTCAGCAATCTGCTAGAAATTGTGGGGCAATTTCAGAATACTGGTCCATATCATAAAATTGCAAAAATTTTAAATATTCCATCATCTATAGTAAATAACGTAATCCAGAAATACTCAGAATATGGAGCCACCTCTGTGTGTAAGGGACACAGGCAAAAAGTATTGGATGTTGGATGCCTCAGGTGGCACTGCACTGCAATCAGGCATGATTCTGTCATGAAAATCAGTGCATGGGCTCAGGGATGCTTCCAGAAAATCATTGTCTGTGAACACAGTTGGCTGTGCCATCTACAAATGTAGATGGCACAGCCATCTACATTTGTAAGCTCTGTCATACAAAAAAGAATGCAAACATGATCTAGAAATGCTTCTTTAAGGCCAAAGGTTATTTAAAAAGCTGAGGCAAACTGTTCTGTGGTCAGACCAATTAAAATTTGAAATTCATTTTGGAAGTCATGAACGCCGCATCCTCTGGACTAAAGAGAGGAGGGACCATCCAGCTTTCAGGAAAGGCCTTGCATATTTCAGCAAGACAATGCTAAACCACATTCTGCAGCTATTACAACAGCGTGGCTTTGTAGTAGAAGAGTCCGGCTGCTGGACTGGCCTGCAGTCCAGATCTTTCACCAACTGAAAGCATTCGGCACATCATTAAATGCAAAATATGACAAAGGGGTAGCACAGACACAGACTACCACACACACCCACCACTGCTAAGCTCCTGGATGTGATGATGCTGAAAGTAGCTACTTGTTATCAGATACCTTCTATGGAACATGTAATGGCTTAAAAATTCACACATGGGGTAATCACTTGTATATTTTAGATTGTAGAACAAAATGCCCAGAGCTCATGTTAACCACATACCTTATTTCAAGCACCTTACCAAAAGAGAAACTCCTTGACATTAAGATGAGGGAACTGGAAGTGGAATATGCTAATTCTGGGTCTGAGGACACAGTTTTAAAGCACTCTTTTGTCATCCATCTCTAACAGGCTCTGTAGTGTAATGGATAGCACGTTGGACTTCTAGTTCAAAACCTGAGATGGTATTCAAAGGTTGTGGGTTCGAGCCCCACCAGAGTCAAGCTTTTATACAGAAAGCCCCTTTCACAGCAAAGTTGTGGGCTTTCAGCTGTACACGCCCTCTAATGATGGCTTCACACAAAGTATCCCTGGGCAGGACACTTGAGCTGTGAATGTGTTCTACATGTTTAAATGCCCATTCACTATGGAACAGTCAAATCTTTCATGAAGAGCTCTCACTGGAACATTTATGTTCATTTCCTCATTGTTATGATGAGTTGACAAAATCTTAACAGGTTTTGTTACAGCTGGTTTAGTGCGTCCCTTCTCTAAATCTTTTCCGATGGCCAAATTTAAAAGATAATGTGGAAACTTAAAAAACTCTGAATCTTTTCCTACCTGTTCCTGAGATCATCTCCTTCTCTGTTCCTACTCCTTTGTGTTGCATGCTTGCTGGAGTCTTTTTGTTCGGCAGTTTAACATTCAGTTTCTGTCCTCTGACACAGAGGAGGCTCTGTGTTGGTTTAGAGACTCAACTCGAAGAGCTCTGATTACATTTTAGAAGGAATAAATTGCAGTTTGTCCTTCTGACAAAAAAGCCACTCTGAATTCTGTTTGGCATTTTGTGGTATACTTAACTATTTTTAGATCCTGATTGCTAAAACTTGTTATAACATTTTGATTATTTCCTAGCAGATTAAAAGGGCACTCTACCAATTGCAGCCATGCAGTTCAGTTTACTCTGTACTCTACACTCAGCCTGAAAAATAACCTTGATATTATGGAGTCGGCAAATCTTTGCAAAGCGAGTTTTAAAGATATGGGCATTTACCTTGCAGGCGAAGTTTGAAGAATCCTGAGTTGCATTATTGTAAGATGATCAGCATTTTTGATGTCTGATGGAACCTGTAAGTCAGGATATATTGGTCTTTCCTACCTAGTTTTTTGTTTAATGTGACATCCTTGAGCTTTCCTCCTTTTTAGCTACTGCATTACCATATTGCTGTAGTCTGCCTTTCACAGGTATTATCAATAAAAGGTGTCAGATATCAAGTGTAGGTTGTAGTAATACTTGCCTGAAAGTAGTGTATCACTGCCCTCTTGGGTTGAAAGTTTCAAGTGTTGCACCTCTGAATACACCCAGCACCATTAATGGGACCAGGTACACTTCAGTAAATATACATGAATTTATTAAGCACACCTTTTTATCTGCTATTAACACAAATATCTAATCAGCCAATTAAACATCAGCAACTCAGTGCATTTAGGTATGTAGACATGGTCAACTGCTGAAGTTCACAGTGAGCATCATAATGGAGAAGAAAGCGCTCTTGTTGGTGTCAGACAGGCTACTGGGAGTATTTCAGAAACTGCTGATCTGTCAGAATTTTGCCGCACAGCCAGCTAAGAACAGGAAACTCAGGCTACAATCTGCATGGAGTCACCAAATTTGGACAATAGAAGACTTGAAAAATTGTTGCCACATGCTGCAATGCTGATGTTTCAGATGGTAGGACCAGAATTTGCTGTGCACATTATGAAAGTATGGCTCTGAACTCAACGTTTCAGGCTGCTGCTGGTGGTGTAATGCTGTGAGGGATATTTTCTTGGGGCACTTCGGGCCCCTTAGTACCAGCTGATCATTGTTTAAACACCACTACCTGAATATTGCTGCAGACCAAGTCCATTCCTTTCTGACCACAGTGTACCCATCTTCTGATGGCTGCTTTCATCAGGATGACCCAACATGTCACAAAGCTCAAGCCATCTCTACCTTCGGGTTGGGGTGGAACAGGAGATTCACGTAATGGATATGAAGCCAGCAAATCTGCAACAACTGTGTGATACTATCATGTCTATATGGACCAAAAATCTTGAAAAAATGTTCAAGCATCTTGTTGAATTTATGAACGAAAGAATGAAGGCAGTTCTGAAGGATAAAGGAGGTCTATTAACAAGGTTACTGATTAATGAAGTAGTCAGTGAGTGTAGCTACTCGAAAATAAGGGGTAGGCAAAAAAGGTATCTCATGAATCATGTTGTCATGAACTTGAACTGGGTTGGTCTGGCTGAAGACTATGATGGTTTTGACTAAGTGAGGGATTAACATATTGTATAAGTGAAAATGTCAACGTTATATTTGAACAGCTGTTCAGAGAAATGTCTTACTTACAATTTTTAATTGAATTGCCAAAAGTTGGCTCAATTTTCATTCCCACACTTATATTTTAGCACGGAAAAAAATAGGCTTGTTAATGCCTTCATTAACAAAACCTTCTGTTCTGTTAACATCCGCTGTACAATGAAACCACCACCATACCTGACAAATACATTTTGACCAACTTTGCATATATTTGGAAAGAAGATAGATTAAAAGTACCTGAACACCTGCACCATATGGGCTTTACTGTTTGTCACTTAAAAATATGGAATTCTAAAATTGAATTCTGACACCTGCGCCAGCTTTTCCACCTTGCTTAAGTTTAAGTTCTTTCCCCCCACACAAACATAATTGCTTACTGTTAATATATGCAGTATACATAATATTACAGATGACATTGTGCATGGCTGTTTTCACATATACACATATTTACAGTGACGATATGTGTTCAGAAGTTAAACTTATACATTGATTTAGAATTAATTAATGGGGGGAAAGAGCTGAAATTAATTTGAAAAAATATGATTGAGATTACTTCTCTGGAAAAAATCAATATCATATATAATATCATGGAACTTTTCAGATTTATCAGTCTCCTTTATTTGCACACACACTCAGGGTCTCAGGGTGATCTGCAGGATATGACAGTTTGCGCCGAGAAAGCTTTTTATGTTGTCTGTGAATATTAATCGAGTAACGCTATTTGTCATATCTGGAGAGGATCTGGAAAGTAACAGCAAGATTGCAGAATAAGTGTCATCCTTATAGTTTTATTACTGATTACAGTGACAGTTAGCAGGGCAAGACACAATCAGCTCACTGGGAACATTCAGCATGCTGCAGCAAGATGGCACATTCAGCTTTTCAAGAAAAATACTTTATGTGGATCCTTTTTTCTAACCTTAGTTATCCAGTATGCAAACTCAACATGGATTTATTTAGTTCAGTCTTTGACCCTGATACCTGCTCAGTAGGGTTATTGCTTTCTCCAAAACTCTTTTGTTTATTAATGTGACATTTCCTGTAAAATCTGCAGATGATACAGTATTCCCTCTATTACCCCAGACTGGGTGTCAGCAGCTGGAGATTTTGTGTCGCGATCATTACACCAAAGCTTATGATTATCATCCACTTCAGCTTCTTGCTCAGCACATCATCCAGTCAGATGACACTGAAACGGGCTGTAAGTGAATCAGAGCGAGTTTGTTTATTGCTGTGTTGACAGATGTTCTCAGTTTGAGCGCTGCTTACCGTCACATTGACAGAGTGCCTGTGTGGTCTGTTGAAGCATGACACTTTCTGCACGCAGCATCTGTGAGGCAGCGAGGAGAAACACATTTCCTGCTGAACCAGCTCTCCTGGAAAGCTGTAATCTGAAACGGTCACAATACTGTTGCTTTTTCCTCTCCAATTAATTATTATCCTGACAGATGAATGTTTGTGGTTTTTGGAAATGTGGTTCTCTCTCAATTAAGCTCCTCAAGTTTGAGTGTATCACTGAGATAAAAGGGAAACTTCAGTCATAACAGGGCAAAGTGTTCATCATCTCTTTTTTGGGCTAAGATTTGTTGATCTGCAAAGTTAATGAGTGCGTCTGTATGGTTCATAGTACTGAACCAACACTACAAGATACAAAAATAATTGGTTGATCAAGTTAGGATGAACAGTCCAAAAACAAAAATTCAATTTTTATTTTTTTTCAAACACATTTCAAGAATATTTCATGCCACCCAACCCTCAGTTAATGGCGTTTATAATCTGGCTGAAACAACATCCATCTATCCATCCATAAGGGTGATAGTGGCTGTAGCATGTCCCAGCTGATATGAGGATCCACCAACCAATGAAGTGGAAGAATGATGAATAATCTCAAGCATGCTCAAATCTACATGAGAGTAAATTAGAAAATTAGATGCTCAGAACCTCACCAACAAAAGTCAAAAACATACCTGATTTAAATTTTGCTGTTTTCTAAGGGTGTCTCTTTGTAAAGCTTAGCACCTCTTGCTGTGTCCCTGCAATTTTCTGTTCACTCCACTTGCACTTATGTATTTGCAATGCAAACAGGATCTCATCTTAGTAACAGCTGTGCCGGTGTGTCCAAAAAGCCTTACATTTTCAATGACCAATAAGGGGGCACTCAGTGACACTCACCAGCTCAGGTTGTTTTTGGTGAAGGGCTCTCTATCAGATACATCAGTATGATACAGTAAAACTGTGGACTGATCAGTTTTCAGAATCGCGAGAAAATTAAAAGAATTAAAAGAATATTTTATTTAAATACAAAAAACAAAACAGACTGAAGACTTACAGCGTGGTCAACAACACCAGCGCCCCACAAGGGACCGTTCTATCTACTTTTCTCTTCACTCTCTGCACCACAGACTTTAGCTTCTGCACAGAGACCTGCCACCTTCAGAAGTTTTCTGATGAAGAGGAAGAGTACAGGACTGTAGTGGACAACTTTGTCATGTGGTGCGAATGGAACTATCTGCAGCTCACCATGACAAAGACTAAAGAACTGGTTGTGGATATGAGAAGGATGATGATGGAAACCCCTGTCTCAATGGGGTCTACAAATATCTCGATATTCACAATGACAATAAACTGGACTTCATTAAAAACGCACAGAAGCCATCTCCAAGGAGGGCCTGTCTCTATTTTCTTAGACAACTCAGGTCCTTCAATATCTACCAGATGATGCTCAGGATGTTTTATGAGTCTGTGACAGCCTGTGCCATCCTCTATGCTGTCGTGTACTGGGGCAGCAGACTGAAAGTAGTGGACACCAACAGACTTAACAAACTGATCCACAAGGCCAGTAACATTGTGGGTGTGGAGCTTGACTCACTGACAGTGGTGTCAGAGAGGAAGATGCTGTCCAAGTTAAGGACAATACTGGAAAATCCTTCACACCCTCTCCATGATGTGCTGGACAGGCATATTCAGCAGCGGACTTATTCTGCCACAATGCACCACAGAACAGCACAGGAAATCATTCCTACCTGTGGCCATCAAACTCTTTTATAACTCCCTGTGACTCTTTGAAAGATTTATATTGTATATATTCATATTGTATGCAGTGTTTAACTTTAGAGTTATTTATGTTACATATTGCAATTCATACAGGCAGGTTCATGTGTTTATTTTAATCATAATTTTCTTACTTCTCAAATTTATATCTACTGCCCTTCAATATTTATTTATAACTAACTCAGCATCTGTAACACAGCACAATTTCCCCCCTGGGATTAGTAAAGTATTCTGATTCTGAAGACACCAAAGAGTCCTGTGTAGTACAGACCTTATAGTCAGTTTGAGGTCAATTTAGTGAAACTGCAGATGAGCACATGCAAGTGGACAGAACATGACTTCTGGTCATAACCAGGAGCTCCAGAAGTGCAGCCAAATTTAAGTCTCTTTGTTTTTTGTTTTTAATTTTCTCATAATGCAAGACTGTTAAGATACACCTTGCATTATTTTAAGCTTTTATTAACATTAAACATGATGACTTCCAATGTACTGAAAATATATATAAATAGTGGTTTAACTTTTTGCATCCAAGGTACAGCCAAAACTGTAATGTCATTTGACATGTACTATATGGACAAAAATATTGATCACGCCTCTTAAGTCAGGTGTTTCATTCAGTTCCATTGCCACAGGTGTATAAAATCCACCAAATAGCCAGGCAGTTTGCCTTTACAAAAGTGTATTTTAAAAATGAATTGTTCTAAAGAGTATATTTAATTCCAGCACGGTACTATAACAGGATTCCACATTTGCAACAAGAAAGTTTGAGAAACTTCTTCCCTCCTAGATATTCCAAGATCAACTGCAAGTTGTATTATTGCAAAGTGGAATCATTGAGGAACAACAGCAACTCAGCCACAAAGTGACAGACCACGTGAAGTTACAGAGCTGGGTCATTTATTGCTAAGGCACACAGTATGTAAAAGTTGCCAACACTCTGCTGACTCAGTAACTGCAGAGTTGCAAACCTCCTCTGACATTAATATCAGCATGAAAATTGGGCGCTAGGAGCTTCATGGCATGCATTTCCATGGTCAAGCAGCTGCATATGAGCCTTACATCATCATGCCAAATGTCAGATTTAGTAGTGTAACGTATGCTGCCAGTATGCTGGTTTGTGGAGTCACGAATCATACTTTTCTTTCTGGCAGTCTGACAAAAGAGTCTGGGTTTGGCAAATGCCAGGACAGTGTTTACCCGCCTGACTGCATTGTACCAACTGTACATTTTTGGTGAAAGAGGAATTATGCTACTGCCAATCCCCTTAGTTCCAGTGAAGGGAAATCTTATTGCTTCAGCTTACCAAGGCATTTTGGACATTTCTATGCTTCCAGCTTTCTGGAGAAGGCCTTTTCCTGTTCCAGTATGACTGTGCCCCAGCGCACAAAACGAAGTTCATGAAGGCATGGTTGGATAAATTTAGTGTGGAAGAGCTTGGCTTACCCACTCAGAGCCCTGACATCAACCAGGGAACGAATTAGAATGGTGATTGTGAGCCAGACCCTCTCACTGAACA
>VUQH01025920.1:2286-12928 GCA_015106775.1 Etroplus canarensis
AAAATCCAGTCAAATTTTGCTCTCTTTTGACTCATAATATGTAGGCGTGCACATATATCACTTAAATTATTTGATACATCGTTTGTACTGAAGGAACTGAAAGTAAAAATCTTCTTCTTCTTCTTCCCTCACACCAACCCTCTGCATGTCCTCCTTCACTACATCCATGAATCTTCTCTGTGGTCTTCCTCTTCACCTCCTGTCTGGCAGCTCCATCTTCAACATCCGTTTTCCAATATATCCACCATCCCTTCTCTGAACATGTCCAAACCATCTCAGCCTTGCCTCTCTGACTTTGTCTCCAAACAGATGTTCTTAAGGAAGGGTTTAATTTACAGTATCAGAAGAACAAAGTGCCCTAAACTAAATGAACCAAATTACTTAATAGATATTTCTGAGATTTAAAAAAATCCAGCTTCACAAAGACACCAGGATGCTGTATTAAATTTGACATTTTTATAGTACTGATTAATCATATTAGGAACTCTACTTCCCTCACATTAACTCTTATGTAGTGTTCATATTTTTGTTAGCCAGTTTTTGTGGGTCTGGTAGACCTATTACTGAGTTTTTAATCAAGAGAGCCATAAAAAGTTATGTAAAAGTATCAAATGTTTCTGCTATCCCAATTACAAGCCAAAAAAGACAGCATATGTGATTACCATTCTCCTCTGATAGATCATAGTCATAACAAATAGTGCTTTTCTTTTGTGATAATACATAAAAAATCAAGATATGGATGAAAAAACATGTTTATTTTGAGCAAATTAAATGAAACAATGTTAAGTAGTTGAACACATTTGGGTTAGTCTAAAAAACACCACCTCCACAGATCAGCTAGATTATGCGTATCAGTCTACACAACACCTCAGCCCAATGGAACACATAGTCTATCCATTCCAGCCTATGCAAAACATGAGGGGCAGAGTTTTACTGTGTGTGTGTGTGTGTGTGTGTGTGTGTGTTGCATATATATATATTTCTTGCAAATGTTGCACTTATACTGTGTCTTTTTGTCCATCTTGGGTCTACACATCTCGCAGCGCTTCCTTTTGCTGCTACTGGCTACAACCTAGACTAAAAGAAATAAGCAGATCAGGAATTTTTCATACATTTCTCTTCCTGTCTCACTCTCTTTCTCTCTTTCTGTCTCTCTCGCTCTCTCTCATACACACACACAGACACACACACATATATAAATATAAGAAAGTCATAAATATAACATGTGTAGCAGCAACTAACACTTATGTGTCCTGCAGACGGTTGTTTGGTGGGTTGGTATGAAGGGGCACCAGAATCCTGCTCCGGAATACTTGTCATGATGGCTGCAGAAGCTGGAGTTCTTGAGATATGTTGTCATCTCTGGATTTGAGGTCTCACAAATGCCTTGCCCAGCTCCTCAAGAAAGAGCCATCTCCTCTGGATCTTTGCTGTGTTCCAGCCTGGGTGTAGCGCTATTCAGATGGCAAAAGCTTTGTATGATGAGATGTCCAAGATGATGAAAAATATCACAAGTGGCCAAGGATTCTTCTTTTGCAGCTGTAGTGAGTCACCAGCATGTTCATGTTATCCACCGCTTATTCTTTAGGAGCTCCTGGCCAAGCTTGTGTAAAGCAAAAAAGGTATTACGTGTGATGTTGTGTCCTCTGGGTCCCTGCATCATGTCCAGGACAACCCTCATTCCTTGGTTCTTCTCAGAGACTCCTCCATCTGACTTACCTGTATACACTTGCAAGTTCCATGCATGTGATGATGCAGCATTGCAGACAGCCCAGATCTTGATTCCATATTTTGCAAGTTTAGATGGTATGTACTGCCCAAAGAGGCAACAGCCCCTAAATAGAAGATAGATAGATAGAAGATAGAAACTTTTATTTGCCATTTGTGCTTAAACATACAGTCCAGGCACATTGGAAATCTTGTTGCGGGGTTCTGCACTGGAAGTGCATCAACAGTGACACTAGGGCCAGGGTTGTAAAACAGAGAGAGGTGGTGCACCCACTTGTACCACACTGTCCTGATGGCAGCTAATTTGTATCTCTGCCTCCAGCCTTGTCTGTCATCTCTCTTATCAAAGCAGATAATCCTGGAAATAATGTAAATTTTTTCCAGACACACTGTGACATGGAAAAGTTCTCTGCCAGTTTCTGCATCCCACAGGGATTCTGCAGATTCCCCTTTGGCTCTGAAAACTCCAGCAAGGACAAGTAGACCAAAGTATGCACATAAATAAGTTTGATCAAGAGCCTTCCACCCCTCTCCAAAAACATGCCTTCCTTCTAAATTAGTACAACGCAAAATGATTTTCCTGGATGTCATCTGAAATGAAAAGTTCAAATAAGACTCAGTGTTATACACTTGAGTCATTGTCGTCCATGTTATCCCAGGTTGTAGCTTTATCCCATTTGCAGCCCTGCTGGGTGTCTCCTTCTCTGGGCAAGGAGACCATCCAATGTCACCATTTTTTGACATCCATATTTCTCCACTTGCTGGTTGCTCATGGGCTGTCTGCTGACTGGCTGGTCCAGTAGCTGGTTCTGTGGCTGTTGAGGGGGTCCTGGGGCTGGGTGCTGAAAAGCTTGTTTTGGCACATGCTCAAGGTTGGTTTCGTCCTTTTCTTCAAACTCATTGTCAGACTCGAAATGTGATCTTCAGATTCTGAAAAACCTTCCTCTTCATTATCTTTGCAATCTTCTCTCGTCAAAAATCGTGTCTAAAGCCCTCTGAACAGAGATCCTTTTTGCTATTTTGATTGACTACGATGCAGTCACATAGGCAAAGCTATTTTTTTTTGTGTGCCACCTCCAGTTGCAGCTGGGTTAGTGTGAGAAAATATAAAATTGTTTCTGCAAGACAGAGGGTAAAATGTGTGGGAATGTGGTAGCAGACAGGTGTAGGTCCTTGTAATGTAACAGTGTTTCAAACTTGTTTGAGAATAGCATGCTCTCTCTCTCTCTCTCTCTCTCTCTCTCTCTCTCTCTCTCTCTCTCTCTCTCTCTCTCTCTCACTCACACACACACACACACAGATAGAGTAAAGGGACAGAGCAATTCCACACTTTTATTGCCCTGTGGGTCCAGTGGACCTGAACACTGCGTAGAGGGGCGTACAGTGTAAATTCACTGAAAATTTGTTATTCTATATGTTTTCACAGAAAAGGAGCCAGGGCCAAGGAGTCTGAGGTTGAAATGATTAAAAACTGTATCATTTCTCTTTTTGGTAAACACAGAAAACCGGTCTCATAAACCAAAACATCACACAAGGTTAATGTGGTAAAAAAAAAAAAAAAGTTAAAATAGCACCAATATTTTACACGGAAAATGCTAAATAGATGCAATGATTTACTGAAACACATTCAAACAAGGTCAAGGTCAGTTTTGTCCTCTTTTTCAAACTCACTGTCAGACTCTGAATGGACAGGAAAAAAAATTTAAAAAGTGAACAAAGAAAAAAATTGACAAAAAAATTAAAATAGGACCAATATATTCCAAGGAAATGGGAAATAGGTGCAATGATTTACACTGAAACGCATACAAAAATAAATATAAATGGTAATACAGTACATAAGGCAAAAATAAAGTTATACAATTCAAACACACTTGAAGAGAATATTTGGTATGTCCACATTAATTGTTCAACACAGCCTGAACTCTCTTAGGCAAGCTTTCCAGAAATTTCTCTATGTAGTCTTCAGGAATAGTTCTCCAGGCTTGTTAAAGGACATTCCAAACCTCTTCTTTGGATTTTGGCTGCCCTTCTGTTCTTTGTCAAGATGATCCAACACAGCTTCAATAATGTTGAGGCCCAGGTTATGGGGAGGCCAATCCAAAACTGATAGTTATCCATTTTTCTATCCAGGTAGGCTTTTACTGCATTGGTGATGTGTTTGGGGTCATTGTGATGCTGGAAAATGAAACCTTGGCCTTCAGACACTTTCCAGATGGTATTACATGGTGGATAAAAATCTGATGGTACTTTTCTGTATTCATAATTCCGTCAATTTTGACAGGATTCCCAACACCATTGACTGAAATGCAGCCCCAGCCTATGACAAAGCCTCCACCATGCTTTATAGATGGCTGTAGACACTCATTGTTATACCTCTTTCCTGATCTGCGCCTTACATATTGATAACAGTTTAAACCAAAAATTTCAAATTTAGGTTCATGACTCCAAAAGACCTGTTGCCATGGATTTTCAGTCCAGTTCTTGTGTAATTTGTAATACCTCAGCTTTTTGTCTGCCCTATTTCTTGACATTCTTGACAGTCACCTTTCCACTGAGAACATTTCTGATGAGGCTTTGGCGAATACTAGATGGATCAGCTGAAGGGCCTGATACATTTCTCAGGCCCTGTGTCAGGGCTTTGCTGGATTTTTTTCTATGTCTGGAGCACATGATTTTCAGATACTGTTCATATGCTGTAGATAGTTTTTTAAGCCTTCTTTTGTCCTCCACTTCTTTTGACCTCTACATTTGTCCTCCACTTGCACAGTTTCCTTAAAAGACACACCATGCCGTGATATGCCAAGTTTTCAGCTAATAGCCCTTTGGAAATCACCTTGTTGGCACAAAAATACTACTTTATGCTAATGATATCATTGAAATTTTTTGTAGATTCAGCTAAAGAAATGGGCACAAATGATGTGTTAGTTGTGACAAGCTGCTAGTAACAAAGTGCCTAAAGATACAATTTAAAATTGGTTCTTTGCTAAGTTGTCTGTTATTTGTAGACACAACACTGGTTTGTCCCTTGTATTAAGTACCTATTTTATGCTTGAATGATTCATAGGTTAATTTTAACTGGCTCAAAAAACAAAATAAAAACATTCTTTTGAAAATGCTCAGGCACAAAGACTAGGCTGAAAATGAAGGAAAAAGCAGCCATTGTCCAAAGAAAAAATTCAACAGACTATCAAAATGCCTGGACAATTATTGTTCAAGACCACTTTAAAAAAATACAACAAAGTCTGGTTTTATGGATGAAAACATAAAGAAATTAAGGGTGGCTCAAGAATATTGCACAGTGCTGCAGATAAGTAAATACACAGAAGCAATGTACTTATTAAATTACAGATAGTGTAATGCTGTAATTTTTATTACTGGTGTATTTCAGCTGATCAAATGTACAGTAGCACAGATACTACAGTCCAGCAGCACCCAGGGTGAGAGTCCAAGCTGGAGTCGTTTAGACTGCGGTGTGGTGTGTCTCATTGAGGATTTGTCCATGCATTCCTATTTCCTGCGTCTATACTGTATACAGGTAAGAGGAATAATGGGACTGGTTACAGTTACTCCACTCACTCAAATCAGCAAAAACACTGGAACATGAACATCACTTCCATCAGTGCACTAATGGTTCAGTTTGTGTGTATACAAGCACAGGATGAGGCAGCTTGAAGTACTTTTCCTCATGTAACTCTAGCTCTCCTCTCATCATTTTGCTGTACCTTTCCATCATCTCTCCTTAAACACAGCGTGCCAAATTACTGTGGGAGCAGGAACTGTACATTCCATTCAAGTACACTGCAACACTCAAGTTCTTCCACACTTTCCCTGGAGATGTAAGTGACCCTGTTTGAGTTTCAATGCATGCATTGTGACTATCACACTCTCACACTATTACTTTTGGTTTGGTCTTGGGTGGATTTGCTGTGTTTCTGCAGGGCTACCAGGGAGGCCTCAATTTTGCAAATGAGGTCGAAGCAGAGGAATTTCATCTAAAAGTGGAGGAAGTCTGTGGTAACAACACATTTAAAATGTGTCTCTGCTCTCTTCGTATAAAAGGAGATAAAAGGGCCTGTTCACTCTTATATTTTAACACTGTCATCTTTCCATTCACAGAAAAGCTGAACAGGATGACTGAAATGACCTCAACAGGTTTCTCAACAAGTGATCCACCAGATTCAGGGTATGATAAATAGTACCACTTCGTGTCTATAAAATGAAGTAAAAAGCCAGGTATTGAATAGGTGCTTTATAGTTTTTTTGTGTTCTCTATAGACTTGAATCACTGGACAAACTGAATGAGGAGAAACATGCTTCCATAGACATATCTCCCACCACACCTCTTCCAACCACAAATTCTGTATGTAAAACTGTACAGTGAAATGTTCATGGGACAGATATATAACTAGACTGTCTGAACTGGATGATGCCATTGTTAAGATGTTATTAGTCCTTTATATATGACATTGTAAACTTGTCATCTTCCTGTTGCTACTGACTGATAAAGTTTAAAGATCTGGACCCTGCTATGAGGAGGCTGTTGATACAAGCAAGGCTCACTGAGGAAGATCTAAAAGGCAAAGACATTGCTGAAGCTGTTGACTGTATCATCAACAAGTTTGGAGGACTGAAGGCTGTGCAGATAGAGCTGAGGAACAGAGGTAGTTCATCTCATTAAAGTTGTTTAATACATGCTACTTTCTTTTGTTTCAAAACCTTTAATATTTAAAGGTAACTGGTGTTTTTTAAAAAGCACTGTTATGTACATAGGCTCTCTCTCTCAGACACTGCCAAGATCTACAGCGACATCCATCTCCCTTGCTCTGAAGAAAGGACCTTTGCCACCAGTCCCTTCCATAAAAGACAGCAGTACTTTTCATCGAACATCCCAAAGACCCACAAACACGCTAGGCCAGAGTCTGACCGGCCTTCAGATTCCTCCCCTTCCACCTAATCCTGCACCAGTTCCTACAGAGAGGATGAGAAAGAGTGCAAGTTTCAAGCATGTAAGAGGACTAGGTCTCTTTGACCATCCATGCTTGTACATAGTGTGTATATTGAACAAACTTTTCTTTCTTTTGTTAGGTAGGCTCCCCAAAAGCAACAGAGAGAGGTGACTTTATCCTAACCTCACTAAGAGAAGTACTGAAACAACAACAGATGCTTCAGCAAAACACAAGCGAAGATGGAAGTCAGCTGGATCCAGCCAATACTAGCCAATAATGTGCCTCTTTAAGAGGTGTTGGAAAATAGCTTCAACCATAAATGTAGGTTAAATATATTGTTTTTAGTCTCTGATTCTAAAACACAGCTGTGTTCAGATGAACCTGCCTTAAGATCAGTGCAGCAAAATTCAAAACAGGGCCCCTGTCAACCCCCAACTTTATGTATCATGCTTGTTTGCTCCCTCTCACCGTCCCCATCTCCTGGTGACTGATGGGCTTCTAATTTGCAAAGTTTTAAAATTTAAAACTCCATTATATCAGTACAATAAAACTTAAATTTAATTTAGAGTCATACAGTAATATAAAAAGGAAAGTTTTCACAGGACTCTATGCAGTTTTGGGAAAGACTAAGTACACCCTTACTTCTTCCACAGAAATTAAGAGGTTAAGTATCAGCACTTGATTAAATGCTCACCAGCAAGTGTGACCACCTCTATAAAAGCAGAAATTTTGACATTTTGCTGGTCTGGAGTGTTCAGTTGTGTCTTAACACAAAGCTACACTCTTCCCAGGAATGAACACACCCAGCAAATTCACCCCCAGGTCTATGCTATTGCAACAACCTAGGACCTACATCTCAGATTCTACATGCCTCAATTAGTATGGTAAATGTTAAACTTCATGACAGTGCAATTAGAAAAAGACCAAACAAGTATGGCTTGTTTGGAAGGGTTAACAGGAGAAAGTCTCTTCTTTCTCAAAAAGAATATGGCAGTACTGCTTAGGTTTGCAGAGTTGTATCAGAAAACACACAAGACTTCTTGAGCAATGTCCTATAGACAGAGGAGACCAAAGTGGAGATGTTTGGCCACATCTGAAGAACATCCAATACAGCATATCAGCACAAACACTTCACACCAACCATTAAGCACGGTAGTGGAGAGGTAATGATTTGGGTTTGTTTTGCAGTCACAGGACCTGGGCAACTTGCAGTCATTGAGTCAACTATGAACTTATGTGTTTACCAAATATTTGAGTCAAATGTGAAACCATCTGTCCAAGAGCTAAAGCTTAGCCAAAGTTGGTCATGCAACAGACCAATAATCCCGAGCACATTAGCAAAGCTACAACAGAATGACTGAAAAAGAAAAGAATTAAGGTGCTGCAATGGTTCAGTGAAAGTACAGACCTCAACCACATTGAAATTGTCTGGTGTGACCTTAGGAGAGCTGTGCATTAAATAAACGCCCAAAAAAACTTCAATGAACTGAAGCAAAGTAAAGAAGAGTGGACCAAAATTCCTCCGCAATTACATGAGACTGGTAAAGTCATACAGAAAATGATTCCTATGAGTTAATGCTGCTAAAAGAGGTTCTACAAGCCACTGAATCATGGTGTGTCCTTAATTTTTCACAGGACTGCATAGAGTCATATAAAAACTTTCTTTTACATGACTGTAGACACATACTAAAAAGATAGCAGAAGACTAACAGAAGACCTATTTCCACTTCCCAAGGCAAACCTCAATTTTCTAAAATGTTTTATATGTACAAGCATAACTGAAGACATGGAATTCTTAATCACTGTTACTGACCAAATTACCACAGAAATAGGTGTTTAAAATGCAAATAACACAGCATCTCAGAAAGTCACATTTATTAGAGTTTTTTTGTGCTGGAAATTTTGCTTAAAGTGTCATTACTGTAAGTTTTACTCCTTTATGTTCAATTTTTGTAATGTAATTTTGCAGTGATAATGATTGTAATGTTTATGGTTTCATACACATCGATTAATGAGAGCTGTAATGTTTATATGCAGGTTTTCACATGTTTAACTCAGTACTTCAAAGTACAGCTAGTGGGAAGCTTAAAAAATAGAAAAAGCGCAGCACACATAACAGCTAAGGCATGGAAGATTTACTTTCCTCCACTATAACAATACTCTCTGGTTTCAATTTGCTTTGCAAAATTTATATGAATGCTGCTTTATTTACTTGGTACAATTCAATTTGACTATATCTATCCACAGAAGACCAATTCAGGCTAAATCCTGTCAAGGTAGGGTGACCAGATGTCCTTCTTTATGTGGGACTGCACATCATTTTTATCCTTTATTCCACTGTCCCACATCATGAGACAATGTCCCACATTTTGTTCAAATTTGCAAGCCATCCACTTTTCTGAGTCTTGTTTTTACCTGACGCATGTGAAGCAAGTAGTGAAGGTGTCTGATTATAGTAAAGTGAAGGTTAGCCTGTCTAATGCTGTGGCCATCAGGGAAAGTTACAAGTCACCGAAAGTTCACAGACTTTGCAGATTTTGTTGAACATGATGGACACTACCACACAGAAAATGATGCAACAGTATAGGATGGAGTTTTTGTCTCTTTTGCTAGTTATTTTCAATGTTAGACAAAGGAAAACTTGTTATGAAGTGATACAGTACATTCATGTGTCATAATAATTGGCTAAAAATTGCTAAGACTGTCTGGTATAGTTCAAAAATGGTATGCCAATATAAGGATACATTCCTACTGAAATCCAGAGATGGTTACCAGACAGAACAGCAGCTGAATTAATAGTTGTGGTGGGGTGAAATAATTGATAGAGTATCATATTGCGATATTGAATCGATACAGGCATACCAAATATTGATATCCTATTATAGAAATTGTAAATTGTACTAGAATAATACAATCTCTTGTTTTTTCAGTCCACCTATGTAATCTATGTATATTTTAAAATTCTTCAGTTGCTGAAGGGGCTGTATAACTTTTGTTGTACAAGCTACGCTGTTTAAAATTATGTAATGGAACAGTAAATCACATATGTTTGCATTCAATTATGTTGGATGAGACTGTAATGCAAACTAATTAAAGTAATTACAATTTTGATCAGTCTCTCTGACTGGCAATCCCATATTTCAGGAATAAAAATGACTGAAGTGAGTAGCACAGACCCAGAACTTTATCTTATTAGATAAAACTGATACTGACAAAATTACCTTTGAAGACATAATTTACAGAGGAAAAACACTGATAAATTGCAGTATGTCACAGTATATTTTATTACAATGCTCAATACATCACAAAATGTTTAAAATCATAATAATATCGGATCGGAAGTTAAATTTCATGATAATATCGTATCATGGAGTCTCTGAGGATTCCCACCTCTAAATATCAGTGAAATTAAAGAGAATACAGGTGGATATAAAGCCCATCACATGAGACTATGAGAACAAATGTAAGCTTCCTTTTATCCTAATTGTATTTACTTAGCAATAGTGTAGGAAAAAGTTATCTATTTGGCCTTTACATACTAGATGACAATCTAGGAATCTGCCCAGTTTATTATATTTTTATTTTTGAGTTAGTTATGAAATTTTCAGACTCCCTTACCCAGCAGTGCCTACAGGTACATCTCAAAAAATTAGAATATCATGAAAAGTCCAATATTTTTTGTCACTCATTTCAGAAAGTGAAACCCATATATTATATAGATTCATTACACATAGAATAAAATATTTCAAACCTCTAATTCTTGAAATTTTGATGATTATGACTTACAGATAATGAAAACCCAAAATTCAGTGTCTCAGAAAACTAGAATATTGTGAAAAAGTTCAATATTGGAAAGTCATGGTGTCACACCCTAATCAACTAATTACCTCAAACACCTGCAAAGGTTTCCTGAGCCTTTAAATGGTCTCTCAGTCTGGGTCAGTAGGCTACACAATCATGGGGAAGAC
>VUQH01025922.1:18663-29701 GCA_015106775.1 Etroplus canarensis
CACTAAAAAAAAATTAAAAAAAAAAAAAAAAAAAAAAAAAAAAAAAAAAAAAAAAACCATTAAAAAAATTGAAAAGACAACGATACACACCTTGTAGTACTCCCAGTGTTCAGGGTCATAGCCTTCAGGAATTTCAGCCAACTCTGCCTCACCTACACAGCACAAATTTATTTCTCAGTAATTTCTAGTTATATATGAAATCACATATTTGACCAAGGGCCTGCAAATAATACTAATAATTAAAAGAATAATCATTTTTAAAAAGTTCATAAAGTTTACTCACCAATGAAGACATTCACACCTGTAACGAAGATAGCCACTGGAATGCCAGTCAGCAAGATGTAAAATTGCTAAGGAAAAAAATTAGAAGACAAAAGAAAATACAGAAATTTTTGTTGTGCACAAGTCACTATCCAAAACTAACTGAGTCAACACATCAGCAATAATTATCACTTTTTGGCTCAATGAGGTATTTTTTCAAATCCAGCTTTGATAACATTACATTTTAGAGCTGCATCATAAAAACACAGGCACACTAAAATAATAGTTTAATTTTGGCCAGTTCAGGCTTGATGTATACAGTGTTCTGTACTAGCTTTGCACAATAGAAGTAATCCAAGTGTGTAAGTTTATTCAACAGCTGAACTAAATGCAAGTCCTTTGTATAAATATGACATGAACATGCACAAACTTTCTGTAAAATAACAGCATATGGATGTTTGCCATCTAAATGGATGCAAGGTGGGTCAATCAGGAAATTCCAACAGTCTGAACAGTCATGAAATATTATAAGGAATAAAACTTGGTTTGGGAGCTTCAATCTAATCATTGCATTGCATTAATGAGACTTGGATGCCTTCTCTGAAGCAACTTCCAAAAAGTGATTAGGGACATGATGATTTCGTATCACAGATAATAGAGACCACTTCTGCTAGCCTTGATTTACACATTCCAGTTTCCAAATTTGGGCATGTACATAAGCTCAGTGGATGAGCTGATGGTGCAAAAGGACCTACCAAAAGGCGCAGAAATCTCCTGTCATAGTAATCAGAAGGTTTGATGACAAACAGTTTCTTTCCATGCCCCCAACGGACTGCCACTGCAAAACAAGGTACAATTGTGTGACCTGTATTTGCCAGTTACAGTGTGGTGCTATTATTACATATTGACATCTTGAGACACAAACTTAGATTCTGGTTATTAGTAAAATGTCATGTCATTTTGATGTGTTCTGACTTTAAAGGCTAATGTGGTTTTAAAGTTACAGAACTATGCAAAAGTCTTGAACCACCCATCATTTTTCTTTATATAATGCTTCCAAGGAGCCAGACTTTCTTGTAATTTATTAAAGCACTCTTGAGCAACAGTTTTACAGGCTTTCTGAAGGCCTTTCAGAGTTTTTCTTTGGACATCAACTGCTTTTTCACTCATTTTCAATGCAGTCCTTGTATCTGACCATTTGGAGAGGAATGCTTTTTTTATTTGTTAGGCCATTTAACACTGCCCTATGAATCAACCCAGCATAAAAAGGCATCTAACACAAGAAATGAGCCAATGTTGTGTTCACACATAACAGACAACTTAGCAAAGAACCAATTTTAAATTGTATATATGGGGACTTTGTATTAGCAGCCTGATGCAAAAACATCATTTGTTCATATTTCCTTATTCAATCTATGAAAAATGGCAAATATAACATAGTTTGACAGGAATAAAAAAGTACATTTGTACCAACAAGGTTACTCCAAAAGAGCTGTTAGCTGAAAACTTGGTATATCTTGCCATGGTGTGCAGCATGTCATTTTTAAAAATTGAGGCAAGTAGACAAGTAGAGGACAAAAGACGAAGTTTGCTAAAAAGAAAACTATACACAGCAGATAAATGTTTTCTGAAAGTCATATCCTTTAGAAATACAAAATAATTCCAACAAAGTCCTAACACAGAACCTGAGAGAGGCAGCTGATCATTCAGTTGATCGATCAACTGTTCACTAAAGCCTCATCAGAAATGGTCTCAGTGGAGGGGAGACCGAAGAAGCAATTCTTAAATAAAGAGAATGGGGAGAAAAGGCTTAAGTATGCCAAATTACACACACAGTGAACTGAAAGTCAGAGGAAATAGGTCTTATGGAGTGAGAAATTCAAATTTGAATTTCTGGTTCAAATCATTATTATCATCACTATGTACGAATGAGGTCAAGGGAGAGATGCAATAGTGAGTGTCTACAGCCATCTGTAAAACATGATGGAGGCTCTGTCATGGTTTGGGACTGCCATTCAGCCAGTGGTGTTGGGGATCTTGTCAAAACTGATAAAATTATGAATGCAGAAAAGTAAAGTCAAATTTTCATCCACCATGCAATACTATCTGGAAAGTGTCAGCTTCATTATTCAGCATGACAATGACCCAAAACACACTGCCAATGCAGTAAAAGCCTGCCTGGATAGCAAAAACACACAGCATAATACTATCTGTCATGGATCGACCTCCCCAGAGCCCATACCTCAATGTTATTGAAGCAATGTGGGATCATCTTGACAGAACAAAACAAAGCAGCCATCATCCAAAGAAGAGCTTTGGAATGTCCTTCAAGAAGCCTGGAGAACTATTCCTGATGACTAAGTAAATGACAAGAAAGCTTGCACAAGAGAGTTCAGGCTGTGTTCAATTATAAAGGTGGTCATACCAAATATTGATTTTCAAGCCTGTTAGAACTGTACAAATTCTGTTTTTGCCTCATGTACTGTATTTCAATTTATGTTTTTGCACGTTTCAGTGAACAGTGCACTTGTTTCCCAACTTCCTAGCAAAATGTAAAGAAATGAGGGGTGTCTCAAGACTTTTGCACAGTACTGTAAACGGCTGGTGCGCTTGAGTAAATCAACACACACACACAAAAATTATTTTAATTTCACTTTCTGTTAGCCATCAGGGGTGAGCGACATGGGCAAAATCAAAGAAATGTCTATCTATCTAGGGTGGCCAGATCCCAACAAACTAAATTTGGGCCCAAACACCGTGTTTGTGTGGGAAAATGTGGGTCATGTTAACAATGCTGGGAAGTAGTTTGAAATGTTCATTTCTAACTCAAAAATAAAAATACAATAAGCCATGCAGGTTACTGGCTTGGCATCTAGCATGTTATGGCCAAATATATTATATTATATTTGAACGCAACTTTTCCAACTGTCCTGTAAAGTAAATACATTAAGGATAAAAGGAAACTTAAGTTTTTATGGTATATTATGATAGTCTTTACATACTCCTGTATTCTCTTTTATTTCACTGTTATTTTAGCTGCTGTTCTGTCTGGTAGTCATCTTTGTGTTTCAGTAGTGATGCATCCGTAGACTGTCATGCCTTTATTGAACCATCTCTGACAATAGCAAGAGCAATTTTAGTCAATTATAACACACATACTGTATTACTTTGTGTCATATTTCCCCTTGTGCTACATTGAAAAATTACTTCAGCAAAAGATACAAAAACTATTTCTCAGTATATACTGGTGCTTCCACTTTTTTTGTGGTAATTTTTATCATATTCGCCAAGATCTGCAAAGCTTGTGACTTCTAATTGACTTGCAACTTTGTAACCTGATGGGCACAGCCTTAGACAAGCCAGGCTTCACTTTATTATAGAGAGAGGGAGATAAAAATGCTGTGTAGTCCCACATAAAGAGGGACATCTGGCCACCCTAGATGCCCGCATAAGACTGGCACACCTTTTTTGAGCTATATCTGACCATTTCAGCAATTTTTGGGCAGTTATGACACACAAACAACGTGTCACTTTGAGCCAGACTTTCCCTTGTGTAAAACTGAAAACTAGCTCTAGCTAGAGAAACAACCTCGCAGTATATTCTACTACTTCATTTTTTATGTGGAAGTTTTCATATTCTCCAAAATTTAAAAGATCTGTGACTTTTTGGTGAATTATAAATTTGCCTAATGGGTATAGCATTAGACAGGTTAAATCCCACACGTACATGCAGTTATCAATTTACTGAGTGTTCTTTTTACCGACAGGATCAGGGCAAGCAGCTAGCTTCGGTTAGCAAGCTAACAAGTCCCGGCGCAAGGTCATGAGAAAAGTCAGCCACCGTTACGAGCAAATCTCTCACCCTTTAATCAACCAGGCTGAGCCTTACCTTTATCTGTCCGGGGGACTGTTCGAGTGAGCAAATTAGCCGCTGTATTTCCAGATTTCAGAGGACTCAGTCTGGCTGCAAAGGCAGCAGCAGACCTGACAAGGCTCATGCCCACCATCCTTACATTGGGAGGGCCGCCCACCAACGCGAACTCTGATTCGTCGTTAAGAGACTGAAGCTGAAGTCGCCATATTTGATAAGGGCGCAGGTGTCATCCTTTTTAAACTGCATCGTTGTACAGTTTTTTATATTTAATTTGCGTTATAATAATACATTAATCAACAGAACATTTAGAATATATATATATATATATTTTACTAATTAAGAGAAAATGCATGCTGGGTAATGTGGGAAGTACTACGCGAAAGATGGCGGCGTTCTCATCCTCAGGACGCGTTTTGAGTCTTTGTAAGCAGTTTCAAAATGTCTTTAGGATATCTTCGGTGATAAGTCCTCAGCATTGTGCTGTTAATTTGGCCAAATATCAGAGTCCTCTTCTCAGGTAAGAAGGCGTGGCATGCAGTCCTCGAAAGAGGACATTAATGCCGCTTAACTAGCGACGATGCATTGAAGGTTTTCCTTCACCCTCAGCACGCAGGACTCCGCTGCTCCTGTGTCACTGTTTGTCCAGCTCTGTCGGTGATTGTGCACAGCAGAATCTTTATTTGCGACGAAAACTTTTAATCTAGGTTAAAAAGGGGGGGGACCTGAGTAGTGAAGATGCAAGGAGTAGAGGTAGTGAAGGTGGATGAGTTCAAATACCTGGGGTTAACCATCCAAAGCAACGGACAGAGCACAAGAGAGGTGAAGGAGAGAGTGCAGGCAGGGTGGAGTGGGTGGAGACGAGTGTCAGGGGTGCTTTGTGGCAGAAGGATAGCAGGGAGAGTGAAAGGGACGGTTTACAAGACACTACTGGTAGTGACAAAAAGACAGGAGGTGGCAGAGATTTTCCGTGGGAGTGAACAGAGGGACAGGATTAGAAATGAGTACATCAGAGGGATAGCTCAGGTTGAGTGATTTGGAGACAAAGTCAGAGAGACAAGGCTGAGATGGTTTGGACATATTCAGAGGAGGGGTAGTGGATATAGTGGACAAAGGATGTTGAAGATGGAGCTGCCAGGCAGGAGGAAGAGAGGAAGATCACAGAAGGTTCATGGATGTAGTAAAGGAGGACATGAGGAGGGTTGACAAAGGATGATGCAAGGAATAGAGTGAGACGGAGGCAAATGATCCGTTGTGGGGACCCCGAATGGGAGCAGCTGAAAGGAGGAGGAGGATAGTATTTCGTTTACAAAATTAATGCTGTCTGTAATTATTTTGTGTATAAAGTTTGATCATTAACTCCAAAGGGAAGCTGCACAAGAATAGTAGTGTTTAAACTAATAAACATAAACTAATATTCACTTCAGCATTTGTTTCTCAGACACTCTGCTGTTCATTGAATGAAGGTGACCTAAAAAAAATTTTGAAATAAAACCGTGTGCACTTTTTTGTTTCCACTAGGGAACATTTTCCAGTCTTTGCCCCATCTTGGAGCAGTTCCATCAGCTCTACAGGTCAGTATCGAGCTCTGCATACAACCATCAGCAGAAGAGGACTAGAAGACTTCTTTGACTTTCCTGAGAACTGGGGGGAGTCCACCGTGAAATCAGGTAAAACATGACAGCAGTCAAAGACAATAGTGGTCTGTTTGTTGTTTTAATAAAACTGGTAAATTTTAATTTGCATCTGAATGTAGATCTCCAGCATGATTTAGTAAAAGGAGGAAAAATGTCTAGTGAATGACACTCATGACCCCTGAGGTTAATGTCATAGAAACAATTTACGATTGTACTAATTTAATTTTTGAATTAAAAAAAAACAATATATAGGTGCACCATGGACTGCCAAACAACTGAGAACAAAGAGCAATGAGGACTTACACAAACTCTGGTGAGCAATGTGGTGATGATACCAGTAAAGGTGCTTCTCAGTGCAATTTTTTTGTTGTAACAGCAGCATGTAACACTTTTATTCTGTCTCAGGTATGTGCTGCTGAAAGAAAAGAACATGCTGCTCACACTTGAGCAGGAAGCAAAAAGGCAGAGGGTTCAGATGCCAAGTCCAGAAAGACTAAGGAAGGTTGGTGTGATGCCGAATTCCCATCTCAAGCAGATGATATGATATGGGTGATGATGTATGGTTTCGATTTGCAGAGATTTTGTGTTCAGGGTAAATTGTGAACTGGCTAAGGTAACTCTTTTTTTGTCTACCCAGGTTGAGCGGTCAATGATCAAACTGGAGACGGTGGTGAAGGAGAGAGAGACTGCACTGCGTCTGTTGCAGACAGGACAAGAGAAAGGCCGACCAGGAGCCTGGAGGAGGAACATATTTGGATATGTCTACTGGTGAGGGCAGAGTTAGTCTTTCATGCCTAACATACATGGAAATACCAGATTCCTAACATACAGTTAGGTCCATAAGTGTTGGGAAAGTGACACATTTTTGGTAATTTTGCCTCTGTACATCACCACAGTGGATTTTAAGTTAGACAATCAAAATGTAATCAAAGTGCAGACTTTTAGCTTTAACTGAAGGTATTTAATAAAAATGACTCTTTAGAAATTACAGCCATTTATATACATTTTTAGAGACTGGAAAGTAATGGGACAGTGGATTGACAAGCCGTTTCATGGCCAGATGAGGCCTGTTCCCTCATTATTCCAAGACAAACTGTTCATGTACCTTTCGGCTGCTCCCTTGTATTCTTCACCAAGGGGTCACCACAGCGGATTAATCCGCATTGGTAATTTGGCAGAGGTTTTTACACTGGATGCCCTTCCTGATGCAACCCTCCATGGTGAGAGGGGCTTGTGTCCCCACCTGGAATCGAACCAGGGATCTTTCGCTTCAAAGGCGAATGTTTAAACCACTACGCTACCAGGGACACAATATTCCAGGACAAACTAAGCAGATTAAGAAACTGACTTGTTTCCAGTTGTTGAACTTGCATCTTTTCATCAAAACTCTCAGTATGAGGTCCAAAGAGATGTGGATGCAAATGAAAGGCTCCTATATTAGGCTGAAAAAACAAAAGCAAACTATCGGAGAGAGAGCAAAAACTTTAGGAGTTTGCCAAAACCACAATTTGGTGCATTCTTAAGGAGAAGAAATGCTCTGGCCACCTCAGCAACATCACAAGGCCTGGAAAACCACAGAAGACAACTAAAGTGAATGATCACATCATTCTTTCCTTGGTTAAGAAAACTCCCCTTCACAACACCTAGCCAAATCAAACACACATGCTCTTGAGGAGGTAGGTGTATCACTG
Source organism: Etroplus canarensis (assembly GCA_015106775.1). NCBI lineage: Eukaryota > Metazoa > Chordata > Actinopteri > Cichliformes > Cichlidae > Etroplus > Etroplus canarensis. The sequence continues at coordinate 26,124 of VUQH01025922.1, forward strand.
TCAAAGAGAAGCATAAGAGACATTAATCAATGTAAATACACAGGGTTTACAACAATCTGCAAACCACTGGTTACACTCAAAAAAAACCAAATAGATTTTGCTAGAAAGCCTCATAAAAAGCCTGCCCAGTTTTGCAGAAAAATTTGGAGAAATTGGATAAAACCAAGATTAAATTTTGTACCAGAATGATGGAAGAGAAAAGTGGAGAAGGAAGGGAAGCATACCACATTATCTGTCAAACATGGTGTAGAGACAATGTTATGGCATGGGCATTTTTGGCTGCCAGTGGAACCGGGTCACTGTTGGTTATTGATGATATGAATGAAGTGTACAAGACTGTACTGTCTGCTCAGATTCAGCCAAATGCTACTGCACAGTGCAAATGCAGCCAAAGCATACTGCAAAAGCAACCCATGTGTTTCTTAGGCAAAGAAATGAGATATTCTTCATGACTGACTGAGCTCAACCCAACAGAGCATGCTTTTCAGTTACTGAAGACATAGAAACTCACAAGCAAGCAGCAACTGAAGGCGGCCACAGTAAAGGCCAGAGCATCTCAAGGGAGGAAACAGCATTTTAGGATGTCCATAATTTCTAGACTTCATTGACTGCAAAGGTTTTTATCCAAGTATTTAACAGTTTATAGTTCACAGTATGTTAGTTTGTCCCATCATGATTAAGTATCTGAAAATGGGGGACTGTGTAATAAAAGGACTATAATTTCTAAATAGTTTATGCAGTTCTTTTCTTCTTGAATTAAAGCTGAAAGTCTGTACTTCAATTACATTTTGACGGTTTGATTTAAAAACCACTGTGTGGTATACAGAGGAAAAAATGTGTCAGTCTCCAAAACTTATAGACCTAACTGTATGGTACGGGAGAACTGACCACTTTGAAGGTCTGAGTAGATTCATGTAGAATAAACACGTGGTCCAGGCTTTTCTCAGATTAATCGTGAAGTATATTGTGAACATATTCATCAGCATTACAATATAAACCTGAGCTAGACCTTGAAAGAACTAGCACGGACAGAACTGCATTCTTGGTTAATCTGATTCTTTTTAGAAAAACAAGTGTCCTCAAAGTTTTTCCTCCGCAGGTATCGATTCAAAGAGTATGCCATTCCTTGGTACATGAATACAAGATACAAGCGCAAGAAGTTCTACACGCCCAAGTTTGTCGAACCACATATAAGGTAGGACACTGCAAATACACAATAGCTTACAGTTTTAAAGTTATTAAAAATCAGTCTTTCAACATTTTTGTTTTTTTTTTTTTTGTTGCAGGCGGCGTATCGAGATGTACCTTCGGGAAAGGGCAAGGAAACAAAACTTAAAGAGGCGAAGTCTGGCCAAATTAAAAGAGAGGTTCCCTCAGATGAAGACGCCTGCATCCTGAAATTTCTAGCTCCTATTTTTGGTAGCATTTTCAACTTCTGGCTAGTGTGAATCAGCTCATCAAATAGCTGAGGATGGACTGAAACTATTTGTCTTACGTATCTGTCCAACTGTTATTTGATCTCATAAGATAAATTATGCTAAAATCCCCCTTAAGTGTTGTGTTCTCTCTAATTACACCAGTCAATAAGGTGATGTCGTCATGTTTGGAGACATATAGGAACACTCATAATAAATCCGCAGAATAAAAATAACCATGTATAGGTGTGCTATTAAAATTACAGTGCTCAATCATTTTACAAAACTGACTTTATTTTTAAAAGATCATATGAAGCCAATAACAAGTAGAATTGAAAATTAAATAGATTTGAGTTAACACCAGTAAGCGCATGTAGGAACAGATACCTTTGCCTATGATAAAGTGACCTGTTACACAGAAAAAAAAAGCTCAAGGACATATTATTCATGTAGATTGACAAGGCTGTTTCTTCAAACACACACCCTAATCTTTCCAAAATTACCTTGTCAGTATTCTGCAGAATTCTTGTACAACTAGTTTCGGCTTTTGTACTTTGTGTTTTGATCAGAAACTTTTTGATTCAAGGTTTCCACCAAGCACCAGCAACTTCAAAATAAGGCAATAGACTGACTGCTAGGACATTAACAAAGGAACTTAAATTGCAGATGTCTGTTTTCTACTGTAAATCCCAGATAAGTATATGGAAAAACTTAGTTTTATAAACAAATCATACAAAAATCAAAGAGAAAGGTGTTCCTGAGTCCAGGTCAGAGGGGAACCATTCATGAAGCTGAGTTTACAGCCAAAAAGGTGATGGGGAGGGTGAGGGTCAGTATCAAATCAAGGGCACTTCCTGTCCACACATTGTTTTCCTCCCTCCTCGTACTCCTGTTTGGAGATCCACATCTGCTGGAAGGTTCCCTGGAGGAAAGAAGAAAACATGTTTTTAAGGCATCTAGAAGTTGTCAAGTTTTCACAGGAAGAATAGACAAAGAACTTCTCATGTTTCAGCACTTAAACATGGAAGATGAACTGAAGCAGGAAGTGATCTTATTATTGTGGTATAGATATGACAAAGGAGTATTTATTTGGCTTGTGTGTTTCCTTACAAGTGAAGCCAGGATTGAGCCTCCTATCCAGGCACTGAACCGGCGCTCCACTGTAGTGTTGTTGGCTATCAGCTTCAGCCTCATACTCTGCAAATTCACAAACAAACAAACAAACATGTTCAGCTCATTAAGAAACTACATTAGTGTTCTATAATGTATTTGGATATCAGACTCAAATCAATAAAGAGTACATTTGCAAATTCAAATAAACCTAACGAAAAGAAGCAGTACATTTTGAATTTATGGTGCATTATTTACTAAAGCCTAAGATAGTGACGATTAGAAGTAGTGACCTGTGCCTGTTACTCACCGGAGGAGTTTTCTGGGAGAGTTCTCTGTTCAGCCGGTCAATGAAGCCCTGAATAAGCGTGTTTCCACCAGTCACCACCACACTGCCATAAAGACCCTTAGATAACAACCATAGGTCAGTAAACGAGGTTCTAAACTTAAAGCTATGTTTAGGCACAAATCTGAAGTGCAAAAAATAGTCATAGCACTGTCAAACTGACAATTCATACATTTCATGAGTTACTCTTCACAGAATTGTGATTACCCCCGTGGATCGCCACCTTATTGTGGTGGGGGGGTTTGCGAGTTCTTATGATCCCAGGAGCTATGTTGTCGGGGGCAGTTTGCCCCTGGTAGGGTCACCCATGGCAAACAGGTCCTGGGTGAAGAGCCAGACTAAGAGCGGTCCAAGGATCCCCATGATGAAGAGACGCAGGATTCCGTGTACCTCGCCCGGTTTGGGGTTACCGGGGCCCCGTCCTGGAGCCAGGCCTGGGGGAGGGGCTCGACGGCAAGCGCCTGGTGGCCGGGGTTCTACCCACGGAACCTGGCCGGGCCCAGCCCGAAGAAGCAACGTGGGTCCGCCCTCCAGTGGGCTCACCACCTGCAGGAGGGACCATGGGGGTCCGGTGCTATGCGAATTGGGTGGCGGTCCAGGGCGGAGACCTTGGCGGCCCAATCCTCGGCTTGCTAAACTGGCTCTTGGGACGTGGAACGTCACCTCTCTGGTGGGGAAAGAGCTTGAGCTGGTGCACGAGGTTGAGA
>VUQH01025934.1:0-13049 GCA_015106775.1 Etroplus canarensis
GGTCATCGGGAGGAGGGATGGATTTCCTCGCTGTTGTGGTGTTTTGTTCCTCAAACTGAGTATAGAAGTCATTCAGCGCGTCTGGGAGGGAGGCATCGCTGTCACAAGCAGATGATGTAGTCCTGTAGTTGGTGATCGCCTGGATGCCCTGCCACATGCGCCGGGAGTCTCTGGTGTTCTGGAAGTGGCCGTGGATTCTGTGGGCATGTGCGCGCTTCGCCTCTCTGATGGCTTGGGACAGTTTGGCCCTAGCTGTTTTTAAGGCCACCCTGTCTCCTGTTTTGAAGGCTGGGTCTCTCGACTTCAGAAGGGCACGCACTTTTGCAGTCAAAAGCAGCAAAAGGCTGTAAAAGTAAGTGGCATAAAAAAGAAACAGCAGGTGTTAACATGCTGCGACTAATTAAATGCAACGACAATAGGACAGTAATGTGAATGGGCATAAAAAGAGCACTCTGAGTCTCTGAATTAAAAATGGGCATAGGTTCAGCAATTTGAGAGAAAATACATCAACAAACTGGGAGCAATTGCAGAATAATGTTAACATATTCTAACATAAAATTGCAACGACTTTAGATATTCCATCATCTATCGTACATAATATCAAAAGATTCCAAAAATCTGGAGATATCTCTGTGCACAAGGGACATAAGCAAAAACCAGTCTTTGATATTGGTAATCTTCAGGCCCATAGGCAGCACTGCATCGCAAACAGGCATGATTCTGTAATGGAAATCACTGCATGAAAGAACTCATTGCCTGACAGTTTCTGTGCCATCTACAAATACAGGTCAAAGCTCTAGCATGCAAAGAAGAAGCCATATGTGAACATCATCCAAAATTGCTGCCATCTTCATTGACACAAAGCTAATTTAAAATGGACTGAGTTTGGTGGAGAATTGCTCTGTGGTCAGTTTTTACTTATATTTTACACAGTATCCCAACCTTTTCGGAATTGGAGTTGTAATTTCTTAATGACTTGACCCACACCTGCTTAGGTTAGCATAACAGACTTAAAATAAAATAGCTTGGTTTGTGGTTAACATTTGTATAGCCCATCCAAGAACTTTTAGATTTGGTGTGTGAAAGGCTAGTAGTTTATTTTTATATTGCTTAGCAGGTATCTGTGTCTTTGGAATGCACCTATACAGTCTATGCATGCACCTTGCAACCAGAGCTTGATTAGGATAACTTAGCTCTTAGCTAGGTAGCTAGCTAGAACTTTATTGATCCCTCGGGAGGTTCCCTTGGGAAATTAAAAACTCTAGCAGCACTGTAGCACCATAAAAGCACAGAAAAAAAACACACCATTAAATAAAAATTATATAAATCCTACACTATATACATATAAAAAAAACACACCATTAAATATAAATTATATAAATATATAAATCCAACACTGTACAAATATAAAAAAAAGAATTAAGCATAACAGGCAATACACTAATTAACAGTAGTAGGTGTTTATGGACTATGTTCAAACTGTCCACTCCTCTATATAGTCAGTCACGTATTGTGTAGTCCTTAAAAAGAAAGAGCTGTCAAATATCCAGCTAAAGTAATTTTTTTCCTCCTTTCAGAGTGCCTGGGGAAAATCAAACTCCTTAGACATCTTCACCATGCAGTGGCTCATCGCCTCCTCTGCAAACAGCTTGACAAAAAAAGCTCTTAGAATGCCTATATTTGAGACTTTAGTTGTTCTCGCTAAACTATAAATATGTTAGTGATGTGTAAAGTAGCTAACTTATGAAAGATTTACACAAATGCTTCAACAATAGGGCTGTTGCTGGTTCATATGCTTATTTTAATGGGTCTGACTGCCTTTGCATGCTGTGCTATACACGATAACACTTAACTATACAGAGGATGAGTGAGTGATTTACAGGCCCAAATGGAATCTGCAGATTTTTTTCATAGTTTTCCGGGGTAATCCAGGGGAATGCTGCAGGGTGTTTGTCACTTGTTACATTACTCTTCAAAATCTGAGGGGTGCATATTCCTTGTGGGCCTGGTGATTAAAGTTCCCCCTGGGACTGTTAGAGGTTTCTGATTCTCAACAAGGCAATTGTTACTTCTGTCTCAGAAATACTAGTCTCAGGGGGTGACGTAATTGTTGCTACTTTCATCTTTTATACACAGTCTATACTGCTGTCTAGACGAAACCTATTTTTTGCCTTTATTGGACAGAAAGAGTGAGGGTGGATGACACCTAGGAAATGGCCCAGGGCAGACTCAAACTCATGCAAATGCATGAGGACTGCAGCCTTTAGTACATGGTTTGCCTGCTCAACCAGGTAAGCTATTATGGCAGCTTAATTAAATTTTTTAAATGAATGCATCAGTATAGTTTGCGGTTGTTGTTGAGGGCATTTTAGATCAAATTTGCTGAACATAAAATAAGCTAATAACACACTCCTGTTTGATCAGTGTGGCACTAAGAAAAGTGATTCTCTCCTGGTCTGATGAAGACCGCACCCAGTGCATATATCCCACTACTGTGCTCCAAGCATTTTGTCTTGCAATAGGTTTAACTCAGTGTTATTTGTTATTGTAATAGGTCACACATTTAATTTTAAGTTAGACTGACTATTCAGTGAAATGCGACAGGGAAATTGCAGGTAAATCAACAGAAGGGAACTGTGGAAGCTGAGCATGATTAATAAGTCGTGTTAAAATCTAATGTGATACTTTATTTAAGACAGCTCTGCATTAGTCTGAAAAAAGGGTAATTTATACCATTAATGCAACTTTGCGCTGGCAGACGCATATCCTCAATCACTCCTGTCTGTGTTTCATTCTTCTTCAAGATTGACCTAATTCCATTTTTTCCAGTTGATTTGCATCTGGATTATTACCATTGCTTAAGATCAAAGCACATAATAAAATGTAATGATGTCTTAGTAAATTTTACATAGAATTGTAGAGCACAATTTCAACACATAGGGTGTATCATGAGAAATTATAATTACACTGGATTAATTTTCATACAGGACAATCCTTCCATACACAGGTAACATACAACACCAGTGCAGAAAATACTGTGATGCTCACATAATTCTTAATAAAGTTCTGGAGGTCAGGATAGTGGAGTCAGCTATAACCATTTCATCTCTGACATTTAAGGCTTGGATTTATGTCCAGTTTCGTGTTAAGACTCAATCCTCTGACTTAATTTGGCATTTTTAATGTTTAAACTTGACACCTGTCATAACAGCTTTTCAGTGTGTTTCTAAAGTGCAGGAAGAAGGCCCGTCTTAGCATTCACCAATATCAATCTTAAATAAACAGAATACAAATGTGTTATTCAAAATCTCATCCTCTTATTCATAATGATCTAGGCAGGATTGTGAATTTTAACTAAAATGTGTCATACACTACTGGTTCTTCTGGTTATGCTTCTTTGCTAAGTAGATATTATTTCACCATATTTTATAAACCTTAGTCTACCCATATCGTAAGGTTGAAATTATCATGAAAAGGCGGCTTTGGCACAGTTGTCCAAAACCAATATTTAGTTAGCTGAGGTGGAAAATCATCCATATACTTTTAATAAATCTTACAGCAATGATGATTAACTCAATATTTTTTTATTGACAACCACAAAAAGTTTGGGACTCTGTGTAAAATGTAAATTAAAACCACAACACAATGATTTGCAAATCTCTTCAGGGTAGCGACACATCTCGAAAAAAGTTGGGACAAGATCAACAAAAGTCTGGGAAAGATGGTGAAATTAAAAAGAAACAGCAGGAAGAACATGTTGCAACTAATGAAGTTAACTGGTAACAGTAATGTAATTGGGTATAAAAAAAGCACTTTAGAGAGTCTCTCAGAAGTAAGGATGGGCAGAGGTTCAACAGTCTGTGAGAAATTACATCAGTTGTTCCTCAATGTAAAACTGGATAGACTTTGTATATCCCATCACCTACAATATAATTAAAAGTTTCAGAGAATCTGGAGAAATCTCTGTCCACAAGGGACATGGTAATATTAGATGCTGGTGATTTGAGTTCCTCAGGCAGCACTGCATTGCAAACAGGGATGGTTCTGTCATGGAAGTCATTGCATTGGCTCAGGAACGCTTCCAGAAATCATTGTCTGAACACAGTTCACCATGCCATCCACAAATGCAGGTTAAAGCTTTAGCATGCAAAGAAGAAGCCATGTGTCATGGTGTACCATGGTGTTCAAGGTGTGGACCACTATGCATTATGCGCAGACAGACTGATGAACTAAAATAGGCTTTATTTAGCCAAAACTCAAGGTATGGATAACAGGTAGAGAATTGCAGAAGGCAAACAGGGAAAAAACCAGGGGAACAACCAGGATAACGCGACAAAGACCAAACAAGAAGACAGGACTAAATAGAGGAGGGACTGAACCACCACAGGCAACAGGTGGGAAGGGAACACAGCTGGGAACAATCAGGACAGGAAGTAAAACAGAACACAGTATACGAGACTGGACGGATTTCAAAATAAAACAGGACCAGAACACAGACAGAGACAGATCAGGAGGCTCCAAAAACAAACTAAAATACAAACCGTGAGAATGTGAACATGATCCAGAAATGCCACCATCTCCTCTGGGCCAAAGCTCATTTAAAATGGACTGAAGTGAAGTGGAAAACTGTTCTGTGGTCAGACAAATTGAAATTTGAATTTCATCTGTAAAGGATATTTCAGCATGACAATGCTAAACTGCATACTATTACAACAGCATGGTTTCATAGTAGAAGAGTCCAGTTGCTGGACTGACCTGCCTGTGGTCCATACCTTTCACGTGCTGAAAACATTTGGTGCACCATGAAACACAAAATACGACAAAGAAGATCTAGGACTGTTGAGCAACCAGGACCATATATCAGGCAAGAATGGGACAGCATTCATCTCACAAAAAGTCCAGCATCTGGTCTCCTCAGTTACCAGACGTTTCCAAACTGTGCAGAGAGAAAAGGATGCTACACAGTTTAGAGACATGTTGCTGCCAAATTCAAGATGAGCTAGTATTTTTCATAAAGTGGTAAAATGTCTCACTTTCAACATTTGACTGGGTTTGTGAGATTTGCAAATCATTGCATTGTGTGTGCATTGTTAATGCTTACTGGGAAACGAAATCATGAAACACTGTTGTATTTTTAATTTTGATAATTTGCTGAAGATTTCAATCACGTGAACGCTGTTTAATGTTGACCTTGTTTGTAATATATAGTGATTGTAGTGTATCATATATAGAAAAGAAAAGCCTTAAAATCATGCAAACAAACTAAACTTGTAATATGGTCATCTAATTCTGAAGATCCAATCTCACATATAGCTTTTTTTATACACCCTCTTGTCTCTGCTCTCCAGGTTAGGAAACACAGTATGTCACTGCACTAACAAGCAGCTAAGCTGTCTTTGTTGACCATCAAAGAGCCAAAACAAAGGGAACTAAAAAAAACAGAAGATGAGGGTGTTATCAGACTTGACCTTTTTCAGACCTCCCACAAACAGTGAAACCTTCACCAAGTACAGGGGAAAAGTCATTTTGTTTGATCAGTTACAATTAGAGACATGATACTAGCAATTTCCTACCAGATATGTACTGCCACCAGAAGACAGTTGTGGTCTAACTAGAGAGCTTTTCACTTTAGTCTGATATTGCTCTTCCTGTACCATTGAGGGGTACATGCACTATGTGGACAAAAGTACTGGGTCAAACCTTTTGAGCCCCATTGCAACAGGTGTGTGAAATCAAGCACATAGCCATACATTCTGCCTTTAAGAAATTAAAGAATGGGTTGTTCTAAAAGGCCAGTTGAATTCAAGCATGGTACTGTAATAGGACCCCATAACTGCAACAAGTCATTTTGTAAAATTTCTTTTCTCCTAGATATTCTGCAATCAACTTAAGTGCTATCATAGCAATAGTGTTTAGGAAAGACAGCAACTCATCCAGGAAGTGGCTGACCATGTAAAGTTAAAGAGCAAGGTTAAGGAGTGCTGAGGTGTATAGATTGTAGAGTGACAAACCTCCTCTGGCATTAGCATCAGTACAAAAACGGTGCTGCAGGAGCGTCATGGGTTTCTATGGCTGAGCAGCTGCGTGCAAGCCTTACATAACCAGGCATATTACCAGTAGATGGAGTGGTGTAAAGCACACTGATGCTGTACTCTTGAGCAGTACAGTACAAATGTGTTCTGTGGAGTGATGACTCATGCTTTTCTGACTGACTGACTGATGAACTAGTTTGATTTGGCAAATGCCAGGACAACATTACCTGTTTGACTGCACTGTGCCAAGTGTCAAGTTTGGTAAAGGTGGGACATTGTTGTGGGGTCATTTTTCTAGGGTCAGCATGGACCCTTTAGTTCCAGTGGAGGAAAATCTTTATGCTTCAGCTTAACAAGATATTTTGGACAGTTCTGCAGTATTTTGCAAAAGTATTTATACCGCTTGAATTTTTCCACATAGCCACAAATGTAAATGAATTTAATTGGAAATTTATGTGACCAACACAAACTAGTTCATAATTGTGAAAGGGAAATGATTCAGGGTTTTCACATTTTTTACTAATAAAATTTTTGTAGAGCCACCTTTTTCTGTAATTAGAGCTGCAAGTCTTTTCAGCTTTGCACATCTAGAGACTGACATTTTTGCTTTGCAAAGTAGCTCAAGTTGAATCAGATTGGATGGAGAAAGTCTGGGAACAGAAATTTTTGAGTCTTGCCACAGATTCTCTTGGATCTAGGTCTGGACTTTGACTGGGTCATTCTAACACATGAATATGCTTTCATCTAAACCATTCCATTGTAGCTCTGGCTATGTGGTCAGGATCGTTGTCCAGCTGGAAGGTGAACCTCCGCCCCAGATCCAAGTATTTTGCAGATAACAGGTTTTCTTCCAAGACTGCCCTGTATTTGGCTCCATCAGTCTTGCCATGAACTCTGACCAGCTTCCCTGTCCCTGCTGAAGAAAAGCATCCCCACAGCATGATGCTATCACTACTATGTTTCACGATGGAGATGGGGAGTTCAGGGTGATTTGCAGTGTTTGTTTTCACCACACATTGTTTTGCATTTAGGACAAAAAAATTCAACTTTGGTCTCATCTAATCAGAGCACCTTCTTCCACATGTTTGCTGTCTCCCCAGGATTTGTAACTGAACAACTAATAGTTGTCCTGTGGACAGATTTTCCCACCTGAGCTGTGGATCTCTGCAGCTCCTTCACAGTTACCACTGTCCTTGTAGCTGCTTCTCTGATTAATGCTCTCCTTGCCCAGTCTGTCCATTTAGGTGGACAACTATGTCTCGCTAGGTTTGCAGTTGTGCCATACTCTTTCCATTTTTGAATGATGGATTGAACAGTGCTCCATGAGATGTTCAAAGCTTGGGATATTTTTTATAACCTCACCCTGCTTTAAACTTCTCTACAACTTTATCTCTGACCTGCCTAATGTGTTCCTTGGGCTTCATGATGTTTGTTCACTAATATTTTCTAACAAACATGTGAGGCCTCACTGAACAGCTGGATTTATACTGAGTTTAAATTACACAAGTGGACTGTTTGCTAATTAGTTGACTTCTGAAGGCAATTGATTGCACTGGATTTTATTTAGGGGTATCATAGTAAAGAGGACTGAATACACATGCACGCCACACTTTTGAGATTTTAATTTGTTAAAAAAATGTGAAAGTTTTATTGGTCTATCACATAAAATCCAAATAAATTACATTTACATTTCTGGTTTTAAAGTGACAAAATGTGGAAAAGTTCAAGGAGTATGAATACTTTTGCTAGACACTGTATGCTTCCAAATTGTGTGAACAGTTTGGGGAAGGCCCTTTCTTGTGCCAGCATGACTGTGGCCTAGTGCACAAGGCAAGCTCTATAAAAGCATGATTTAAAAAAAAAAAACAACAAAGCAGAGCCAGGCCCTCTGGTTCAACATCAGTGTCTGAGCTCATAAATTCTCTTCTGGATGAATGATCAAAATTTCCCGAAGACACATTCCAAAGATTGTAGAAAACCTTCCCAGAAGAGTGGACGCTGTCATAATGTCCAAGGGGGACCATCTCCATATTAATGCCAATAGATTTAAAATGGAATGTCATTAAAGCTCATAAAAGCTCCTGTAGGTATAATGTCCATATGGTGTATTGCTGATGCAGCTATTAGAGCTTATATATTTTTCTTATCTACTCTTTAATTTGATGCAACAAATATCACATTATGGCATTTGTCCTGAGCAATATTGTCATACTGCAGTGTGTCTGATTTATAATTATTATATTAATCATCTTGTGAGGAAGGACTATTCAGGTTATATTACTAGCCACTGATATTGCATAAGTAATCAGCATAAGGAAGACTGACAACCCACCGATGGATTCCTTTATTCCCTTATTTACTGTAATTTTATATGCTCTCTATAGAAGGATGAAATTCCATCCTCTGGCGTATAAATAGGCATGTATAAATTATATCATAAAATACATGTTTACCATTCAGTTTTTTTGCCTCTCAATGATCAAATAAAATTGATTGTGTTTTTAAAAAAAAAAAAAGATAAAAAGGAAACAATATTGTAGTGGACCATTACTGACTTGTTTTCCAAATTGTATTAAAACTAGAAGTCCAACATGAAATAAAAGCTTTGATAAAATAATAAATTCTTTATCTGTAAGAGTTTCTTTGTTAATCTGAATTCTTATTGTACAGATCGACACAGAAAGTGTACCATTTAGAGCAACACAATGCTGACTTTTACTGCTCAGAAAAGACCATTATTTGAGTAGCTGCCATTAGTGGAGCCTATTCAAGCTCATGCTATCGGTGGCTGATAAGTAGATTAGTGGAGGGGTTGGGGAGAGGATGAGAGTGGGTGCTTGCTAAGATAATGCTCCAGCTTCTCTTAGCAGTGTGAACCGCCAAGGCTGATAATGAAAAGCGGCCACTAACCAAAAGGTTCCAAATCAATTTACAGATTTGGGCACATTTAGGAAAGGGCAGTGAAAAGGCAAATGGGCCATTACTGTGGCTGTGTGTGTAAATGAGAATGTTCTCTACTTGAATGTCTTCCAACATTCTGGTGAAAGACTTTTTTAAATTTGATGTTTTTCTTCATGTTTTTTGAGCAAGCATAAACTTCAGAAAATAACAAAAGAAGCCAATTTAAAAAGTACTATATATTCTATTGGCCACCAGGTGAGCTCCATAATCAAATCAATCTCCAAAGACCCCCATGTTAAAATGTGTTTATAGCCAGGTATAAAGAGCAGTTTTAGTTTCTTCATAGCCAAATTCCCCTTTTGAGATTAATGGAGGGAGTGAATTTTTACACAATTCACACATTTGAATTGTTATGGTCTTAATGTCAATGCATAATTCAGAAGGTGGCTACATAATTAGGAGGGTGTCAAATGTGTGCTCTATCATCTTATTTAGCATTCAGCTTTATTACAAGTCTCTATGGAGTCAGATAATTTTTTCTGGAAAGTTCAGTTGGTTCTGACAAATTGGGTAAGTTTTGTTTTAACTGTCTCTTAGTCATCTCTAACCAAATGTTTGTAGCGAAACAAAAACATGTAAAATGTAAACTTGTAGTTAGAATTATTTCCTTTATCCTCTGATTGACAAGACTTAAGAGAGCAAAATAAGCAAACATTACATATTCTAAAAGCATAAGGTTAAGGTCATCATCAATGATGATGTAACCCTTGTAGGGCTGAGCTTGTGTTTTGCTAGTGAAAATGTACATTTGCAGCACAGCAGGAAAGTCCTTGGTTCTAATTCTTTATGTGAGGAATTTGCATGTTCTCACTAGGTGCTCTTGCTTCTCCCCACAGTTCAAACACATGCATCTTGATTGAACTGATGATTCTAGATGGGCTGTAGGTGTAAATGTAGGTATGAATGTAAGCCTGAATGTAAGCTTGAATGAAAAGTTGAATGGTTGTCTGCTTTTCTGTGTTACCATGCCTCTAACTTTATGAAGAAGCCCTAGCCCCATGGCAGTATTGGATATTGGTTAAGAAAATAGATGGATGGAAAATTGGCCTCATCGATTTCAGGTGGGAACACAAGCCCCTCTCACCATGGAGGGTTCTGTCAAAAAGGAAATCTAGCGTAAAACCTTTGCCAAATTACCAATGCAGATGAATCCACTGTGGCGACCCCCTGGGGAGAATACAAGGGAGCAGCCTTGTATTACAAAAGCACCTCACTAACCTAAATACCTATCCACTGCTAGTGCTTGCTACTAACTCCCTGTATTTCTTAAAGGATCAGTATGTGATTTTTGTTGGCATCTACTAACTGCAATTAATGAATGCCTACCCCGCCTTTCCAGACGTGTCAGAAAACCCACGTTGACCATCAGGAAAACAAAACTAGAGTTCTTCATGACCATATCCTCTAATATTTCCATTGCAGATGTTTGTGTATGTGGCTATAATCGGGAATTAGAAGCTTAAGTGAATTAAATAAGATGTAGGAATTAGATGTTCAGTTTTTATATGGTAATAGTAATAGATTATAGCTAATGTGTAAACATAATTATTTTGCATTGAGATAACTGAAATGTGAAAACTAGTGTTGGAGTCTGTTTGTCCTTTCTGAGCTACTGTAGAAACATGGCGACGCGACATTGTAACTCCTGTGGAAAGGCACCCACTAACATTGATTATACAAATATCACTATTTTCTTTGTGCCAAGGATGTGCTGCACTCCTTGCCACTCAGTATTGTCCTCAGACCTTTTGCTTAATTGCTCAGAACTGGAAATTAAAGTACAAACCATCTCTCTCAAGGCCTCATTTTCCAGAGTCCAAAAATTCCACTTGAAATGTATAATTGCCTTAAACTTGTGTAGTTACAATTATGAAAGAGTGCATTGGTCATTTGTTTATAGAGCATGAGTTACAGGTCCACTGTATGTGGAATGGAAACAATAATTTGTCTCACAATTGTCCTTCTCATTGTTTACCAGCAAATGTTTTTCTATCACAAATGACTAAACCCATCTGACAGTTAGGCTTTTAACTGATAGGCAATGATGACACACTCAAGTGTTGTGTAATCTGAGGCAGCCAGCTTTAATTTTGTATATTTTCTCAGAAGTTTGACATTTTGACAGGTTGACATATGCTGCTGTCTAAGACACTGAAAAAATAAATTACACCATGGAGAAGGGAAGCATGCATGGCTCATTTAATCACTTTGAAAATAAAAGTCAGAAAAATGATTTCCTACTCCACCAAGAGAAATGTGCCAAAATGCATTTTTTGTTGCCCATAAACATGTTTATATGGAAATGGAGTACTGTGGATTTCAGGAAATCCTGCCTCGAGCATAAAATTGTATGTGTTGTTGCTAATCAGAGATAAATGACAAATATCTGAAAGGTGGGTAAGCTTTTTTTGGAATATAAATTTATATAGATGGGTGGAAGCATTTTTAATATGTCTGAGCCATTGCCTTGTTAAATCTTTGGAATGATAGCAAATTTATGAGTGACTGACAAGGGGTCCTCTTTCAGAATGGTGCCCAAAATGATAAAACTCTTGTTTGTTTTAAAGTAATTGCAGTTCCCTAATGAAGATACAAAATGTTAAAATCAGCCAGAAAATGACCTGGGATAGTTGCCTGAAATTTAATTTACAGCACCTGTCTTTGGTTCATTGTCCTCATACAGTACAGCACAAGATAGAGATTTATTTGACTCATATCTTTAGAATACTGCCTTCACCCTGAGAATAATGAAGACTGTCAGCACACAAAATAGACTACCTTTATCTTTTGGCAAGACTCATATGAAAGAACGAATTAATGCTCTGTAGCTGCGAGGCCACAGGCTTCACTGAAGCTTCAACCAGAGCTTGCTGAAGCCTAAAGAAGCAAACTAACGGAAGTCCTTTTGCTGAAATAACCAGCTGTTGTTGCTGTTGCTGTCGCAGTGCCTGGAGGAGTGTGCTGGCAGATGCTTTGGTGACACAGAGAATGACAAAGTCAGTCTGCCAGCATCTGTATCAGCGCAAATGCATGCATGATACACAGGTTCACACACATGCGTGCCTCTCATTTGGGACAGTAATTGTTCATCAAATCAATTGAATGTCAAGAAATACTACAGAGACTCCTCCAAAAAGGACCTCCAGTCATGCTCTGTGGAGTACAAGGACCAGGCTTTGGGAAATACTGCAGGACAAAGTAAAGAGGGCGTTGGAGCTTTGTTTGATTTTGACTGGATTATTCAGTTGATTGTATTAATGTGAGTGAGTGGAACCTCTGTATAGAAAGATTAACTGTTTTTAAAACTTGAAATTATCAAAGTAGCATCATATTGTCCATAATTGAGTTAATGCGTGTGTTAACCTGGTAAGAACAAAGAAACTAGGGATAAAAGTGAGGAGGCACACACTCACACACATGCAAACGTACTTACACTCACACACACACACACACACTATATATAAATTCCCCTCTCGCCCCTGTGAGCGGTCTATCCTTTGAGCTCGGGTCCTCTACCAGAAGCCTGGGAGCTTGAGTGTCCGGCGCAGTATCTTAGCTGTTCCTAGGATTGCGCTCTTATGGACAGAGATCCCAGATGTTGTACCTGGGGTCTGCTGGAGCCACTCGCCTAGCTTGGGAGTCACTGCACCTAGTGCTCCGATTACCACTGGGACCACTGTTACCTTCACCCTCCACATCTTCTCGAGCTCTTCTCTGAGTACTTCTCTAGCTTCTTATGTTCCTTCTTCCTGATGTTGCTACATCTATCACTACGGCCGTCTTCTTCCGCTTGTCTACCACCACTATGTCCGATTGGTTAGCCACCACCATTTTGTCCGTCTGTATCTGGAAGTCCCACAGGATCTTAGCTCGGCCATTCTCCACCACCCTAGGGGGCATCTCCCATTTTGACCTTGGGACTTCCAGGCTATACTCGGCACAGATGTTTCTGTATACTATGCCGGCCACTTGGTTATGGCATTCCATGTATGCCCTGCCTGCTAGCATCTTGCACCCTGCTGTTATGTGCTGGATTGTCTCAGGGGCATCTTTACA
>VUQH01025944.1:0-11479 GCA_015106775.1 Etroplus canarensis
AAAAATGTTCATACATGCAACCGGTCCGTGGTACAAAAAAGGTTGGGGACCACTGCCCTATAGTACATCAAGGAATCTTCTGTGATCTTCCTCTTTTCTTCTTGCCTGGCAGCTCTATCCGAAAACGGCTTTTGCCCAATATATTCACTATCCCTCCACTGTATGTGTTCAAACTATCTCAGCCTTGCCTCTCTTACTTTCTCTCAAAATTGCTCAACCTGAACTATCACTCTGAGGTACTTATTTCTAATCCTGCCCATCCTGGCCACTCAAAGTGAAAATCTCATTATCTTCAACTCTGCCACCTCTAGTTCCACCCTCCATCTTTTTGTCAGAGCCACAGTCCCTAAACCATACATCATAGCAGGTCTTGTAAACCTCCCCTTTCTCTCTTGCTGGTATGTGTCTATCATAAAGTGCCCATGACACTTGTCTCCATGCACTCCACCCTGCCAGCACTCTCTTCTTTGCCCCTCTTGTGCACTATCCATTGATTTGGATGGTTGACTTCAGGTATTAAAATTAATCCACCTTCACTACATTTGCTCCTTGTATCTTCACCATTCCACCTGCCTTGTTCGCACACATGTATTCTGTCTTGCGTCTACTGACTTTCATTCTTCTTCTCCCCAGCAAATACCTCCACCTTTTCAGTCCCTCTTCCTTTTGCTCCCTACTCCCTCTACAGATCATAATGTCAAAGCCTCATGATGGACTAACCTTTAAAACAAAATATAAAGTAAACTGAAAGTGCAGCAGTCCACACAGACAACAAAAAGAATCATACAAAGGAAGCTTTTTCTCATTTCTCTATTTTGCGCAGCCTCATCTCATCTGTCTTGCAGGATAACTCAGTTACTAAAATGCATCTGAAGGGGAGAGGATCAAGAATAAATTAGGCTTTCTGGAGAAGTGGTAATCATGTTTGCAATTTGCACAGGTGTATCCTTTGCTGAAGTCTTTTTTTTCCGTAATGCATGAAAGAGAAATCATTTGAATATACAATAACATACAAAAGGACTCTACAAACAACTCATCTGTATGTTCAAACTTTATGTGGTTCACAGTTTGCTTGTGCGTGTGTTATTTAAAAAAATATCTTTGTAAAGGAGAAGGGGAGCCAGAAAAAGGAAGGCAATGTGTAACAGGAACAACATCAACAAACTACTCATGACTCCAAGGGGCTTTCCATTAGAGACATAGGATTGAAAATTAAAATATAAAACCAAAAGTACATAAAACAGACAATGATTATAAATAACAGGGTAACAGAAGGTGATAAAACCTGGTGTAAGAAAAACCTGATAAGAAGAGGATAGCCAAGATCAGAATCAGAATCAGAATACTTTATTAATCCCAGTGGGGAAATTGCATAGATAAAGATAAAATGTATTGTTAAGAACAAAATGGAAGAAATAATGAGAGAGACACAGCTTCAACCTCAGTGTACCAATTTATTATCCAAATAGAAGCACAAGCCGGAATTAATGCTTTAAAGTTAGACAGTGTGTCAGTAGTTAGATGAGTGTCTGAATATTAAGTGTAAGGTGCTGCATGGTGTAAAACCTAAAATAACCAGGCTGAAGCCATTCATTCATTATCTTCCGCTTATCCAATTCAGGGTCACGGGGGGTGCTGGAGCCCATCCCAGCTGTCATTGGGCGTAGGGCAGGGTACACCCTGGACAGGTCGCCAGTCTGTCGCAGAGCCAACATAGAGAGACAAACAACCATTCATGTGCACATTCACACCTATGGTCAATTTAGAATTACCAATTAACCTAACCCCCTTTGCATGTCTTTGGACTGTGGGAGGAAGCCGGAGTACCCGGAGAGAACCCACGCAAGCACGAGGAGAACATGCAAACTCCACACAGAAGGGCCTAAGGTAGCCGGCTGTTGGATTTGAACCTAGACCCTCTTGCTGTGAGGCAACAGTGCTAACCACTGCGCCACCGTGCGGCTGAAGCCAACCAAACTAAAAGCCTGGTGTTGGAAAGATGGAGTGAGAGAGAGAGCAAAGGCAGAGACTGTCAGCTCTTTGAATGTTCCAGCTGGACTGATTGGGTGTTCCCAGTTGCACTGATTAACTTTGCCTACCAGGAACCTGCAGGGCAACACAGAGGAACAAACAGAAGTAAACACACAGCAGGCACAGCTAAGGATGAAGAGCCGTCACAAACAATAAAATCAAAATTTTTTTAAAAGGGGGGAATTAAAAGAACAAATTACTTTTTTGTTAAACCTTTTCTATTCATCTTCTGATTTACAGGCCACTTTATTAGGTACACCTGTGGTGTGAAATGCAATTTAATTGTACGTTAATAAATTTTTTAAGTGTGACAGAAAGGTAATTATTTACATAAGTCAGTTACAATTAGCCTGCATGTACAGGTGCAGAAGTGACAAAACATGGATATAAAAAACAAAAGGATAAGAGAGGAACAAACAGAAAACAGGAATACCAAACAATGAGTGTCAAAACAATTTTGGACATACCTGTAAATGTATGACTGCGAATGTATGCTTAGAGTCATCCTTTGCTGTAACTGAAATGTAAAGGTATGTGCATGACTGTGTGGAGAGAGGCAGGCATACATACAAATGCACAAGAAAATAAGGAATTTGGAGGAGAGAGAGAGCGCGAAGAACAAGAAGTAAATTACTGTTCATACTGGTGTAAGGAAATTAAGCAAATAAATAAATAAGGATAATATTTTAATCATCCTATTGGTGAGAAAGGGAAAAAATGTAATGAAAATGAATCTATTCAGAGGAAGAGGGTTTTTACACATCCCCAACAAGCAAGAGCAGGTTGCCAGCAGAAGGGACACCCAGTACCACTATTCCCATGTTTATGTGCTGTGTTAATGTGTCAGTACTCAGCCTTTATTTAAATTTAAACTTTTTTGTGATATCTCTCTATTTGTGTCTTTTACCATATTATTTAAAACTTATTTTCCTGTTTGGTGGTTACCATCAGATTTTTCACGTTCTATTCTGTATATTTTGTATACTTGCATACTTTTGTACTAAAATTACTAGAAAGCTCTTTAGGTTTATGTTGTTTTTAAATGTGTTACATTAATGAAAGTGGCTTTACTTAAATATTAGGGATACCTTTAAATGTAATTCAGTCCACCGCCATTACAAACCACTATGACCTTTAAGAAACCAGAATTATCGCATTTTTGATTTTTTTGGGTTAAATTATATTTTTTATAGATGTGCCAAAAAATGATTGGTGAGTGTACATTCAAAACAAAGACAAATGACGTCTTATTTGGTGTAGGATTCATTAGAGAGCACAAGATGGCACTAGAGCACTGCAGTATCACTTCATGCAAACTGAGCTGAGATTAGAGGAAAGATAAATGAGAGCTCATGAACAAGAGAGCAAGAGGGAGTCAAGTCAAAACCTCAGCAATGTTTTATGACACACAATAGGTTGAGTGCTTCTATTTAAACCAACATTAATTAAATTTATGGCGAATTGAGTTTACACAGCGGAATTGAGTTTTTCTATACTGAAATCACTTTGAGCTGATTTACTTCATCTTTTCCACTTGGTTGCCTATAATTATATCCAAATGACTCAGACCTCATTACAGATGTCTTGTTGGAATTTAAATGGTTGTGTTGCCTCACTGTGCATCTCCCTGTCGATGTTTGTGTGTGTGTGTTTATGTTATGTTACAGTTCATACATGTATGTAAATTCTGCATGCATTGAGGTATGTCTTCTTTTCCACGCTGGGTGCAAAGCATATTTTTGCAGTGTATAATTAATGTTCCCATCCATGTAAAGTACTTTGCTCCCTGACGAACAGTCTGTCTGACTCATGATCCACCTCCTCTCTTGCTGAGGAAGTGGGTAATCTTAATTCCTTAAACCACACTTTCTACCTCATCACATCCCAAACTTCCATTCCAAAATTTCTCCCACACTTGTGCAGGTCTTATCTAGATCTCTCTGGTATTTTTAAACAGGAATATTGTTCAGAGACTACACATTTTCCCACAAGTCTCAGATTAAGAATCCAATTTTTATGCACATGCACGCACACACTAAAATTCATGTATTTGCATGGCTCAGAATGTACATCAGCTGAATTTGACTTTACAGATTAATCTCTCCATCATCTTTTTCAAATATGCTGAACCGCAAGTCATACCTAAGCTCTGTGAATTTCCATTCTCTTTGTATCCATGCTGCTCTGAACAATGACATGATCTTCAAATGGCTTTATTCTAAATCCCCAGAAATCCGTTACAACCACCAGCATGAAAGTAAAACATGGTGACCCTTTCCAACAAGCCATTATTCTCTTTCTTCTAAACAAAAGGGACTCAGCTTTCCAGCTGACACAACTGAACTCGTGGTTTTGTGGTTGGAACTGAACAAAAACTTTAACGGGGACCGTATGGTGCAGGGTCTCTGTGTAGTCACATCCATGTATTTTTGTTGGCGACTATGTACAGTACATGTGTGTGCAATGTTATTTTCTACATATTTGTTGGAGTTTTGAATTATACCTTAACAATTCATTTCTGGCATTTTGTTGTTCCTACAGCTGATAGGATAACAGACCAGAGCATCCAGGGACAATGTGAAACTTTACACTCTCTGACCAACCTGCTTAGTGGCATTTAGAACCAACAATATTAACATACCAACAAATATAACTTTAAACAGCAACATTTAGTCAAGTGCATCAGGAGAACAGTTTGAGCTCGGGTCCAAAATAACTGTTGGACATTCATCCCCGCAGAATAATGGCTCACTTCCTGTTTACGTATTTGTGGCCAAATTCATTTGGACATCACAGCCAAACAGTTTAAAGTTTCAGAACTGTGTCAATAAGCTGAATGCACATGATGCTTCCTTTCACATCTGGAGTCCATTTGATTAATTGTTTAGGAGAATAAACAAAACAAACATGTTTTTGCCCAAATTCAAAACGTTAGACAGGTTTTGACCAATGGAACTCAGGGGACAAATGCGGTATTTTCTGAAAAGCTTCAAGATGAACTGAGTCAGAAGTGATTTAAATTTTTAAATGGATGTATTCCAGCAATCAAATGTGAGCACTGGTTTATGTGGGATAATATATGATGTTTATTTTGATGAGTTATAGTTCTTTGTGGATCTTGTAGCAATGCACAGCTGGAAGGCATACTTTTTAGAGCGGTTATATCAAACTTCAAAAGGAAAAAGGAAAGAAAGCAGAGTAAATGAATAAACTTTAAATGTATTTATTGTTTTGCAAAAACTTGACGACCACAAAGACATGCACCACCATCCAACGCCTACTCTACTACAGTATATCTGCTACAGACAAACAATACTGCTGAACAAACTGTTTCTAAGTTATCCCTAACTTATTTTTCTACATTTTCATACATCAGCAATACTGATACATAGCTACCATAGGCTAATATTATTCTTAGACAGTTATACAGTATAAATCTGGCTGTACAGAAAATGCAGTCTTACCTCAGACATTTGACAGTACATCTGACCTTCAGTTTAAAATCTGCTTAAAGCTTTAAGAAGAAACAGTTGGTCAGCTTGCCCTGTCTGATATTTTTGACCAAAGGAACTGAGGGAAAATAGAGAGCATTTGGTATCTAGAAATGTTTTAGCCACACAAACCAATCTGAAAAGTGAAACCTGGACTAAAGGTGCAAACATCTATGTTCAAAACCCAAATCAGTTCCAGGCATGTGTATTTAAAATGATTTTGATTAGAAACACTCTTCAATCTTTCATCACAAATTAATAAATGTGACAGTATAACTTCATGAGGGTACGCCAGGCTGCACTGGAATCCACTGTGCCTGCTTCTTACCTTGTTCCGGTTGAGCCTGAGCAAACATAAAATTTAATATCACACTGCAAGAATTTAAACAGACAGTCCAAGAGAAATGTAAGTGGTGACTTGTCAAAGTCATCAAACTGAATTACCTCTGAGGCCTATGCTGTGTGTATTTTGTGATGTGTGCATATTTGTGTGTATCCATTTGTGTGAGCATGAAGACTGTTATTCCACTAATTCAATATCCATCATTTCCTACATTTTTCTCCTCCACTTCTGGTGTTTTTTGCCAAAACATGATTGACTACTGTGCCAAGGTGGTTCTGGCCCTTGTGTTTGGCCCTCACTCAATAGGTCTAGTGGCAGTGATTTATGTTTCTCAGGTGAACATACAGTTTCTAGGGAAAATATCAAATGATACAGAGATCAGCGATGTTGTTTTTCTGAATGTTTTATATCCCAGTGCTGTCTCATAGGTTAGTGTGGATGTAAGGTATCCAGGGAAAATGCTTGTCCCCCTGATGTTGTAGTATAAATTCATTACAGCTGCTGAAAACAAGCTGTTTGCTTAATCACACCTGGAGATCAATCATGCTAAAGACTTCTAGCCACCCCATCATATGAGTGCCTTCTCTCTCTGGCTGCTACTGTGTCTTGTTGCTTCACATCAGCTCCTCTGAAGCTGCTCTCCATGTTTTCTCAGTATGTAACACAGCAGAAAGGCCCGTTTATTTGCTCACTCTGATGTTTCCTCTAACTGTGGGATGGCTGTGTAACAATGTGTTTCTTTCTTCTGTTCTCTTTGTGTCTCTGTGTGGGTATACTGTATATATAATCCGAAGGCCATGTGCATTCTCTGGTCTGCTAATGAAAATGTGTCCCTTAATGACGTGGCATTTGGAATATATGTAACATTTTGGAACAAGATAATTAGTGAGACGGAGACATGTGTCATCAGCCAGGGACAGGGTGGAGAGAAGATTTATGAGGTGCTGAGATTGACACAAGCCTCATTCATAATGGTAGATAAAGAATAATCATAAACACTTTCGGCCAAGAAGATCCCAAGATACACAAGCTTGTTCAATTTGCAGGGCAGGCCAAGTCATACACAAACATATGACCACACACACAGACAAATTTTTCCTTCCAAATGCTTAGAGAAAATATCCTTGCCATTCTTTTGTCTGCAAAACAGTAACACATTCTAAACTGACACACGGGGAGGGTTGACATATACTTCATATTTAATTAATTAGGTGCAGATGGATAATTCAGCTGAGAAGAGCATTTAAGGCACAGACTGAAGCTTCACTCTGTACGGCATTCTGAGCCCAGGTGCCTTAACTGTTTTGCTGCAGCTTGTGTTGTCCATGACAGGCTACACTCTGGCTCACCTCAGGTCTGGAGGGCTTGGCTTGCTCCAGATGTGGATTCCAAATAATTAGGCACACAATGGAGGGCCAGTTTTACCTGCCCAAGGGCCCCCACTGGGCCAGAAGTGAGGGCTGTGCAGGGTTATATGTCATTCATATATGTATGATCTAGATAGACTATGGCGTTACTTCTTTTTCATGATGCAATGGGTAGTTTTGCCATGCAAATGAATTGGTCCAGTGGGTGTTCCAAACGTGGTTTATGTGTCTGTAAAGTGCACTGAGGTGTGTTTTATGGATTGTTTTTAAGCAACCTAGTGGTAACCAAGGAATTAGTTAATTACATTTCAAGCCTTTTCTCTTTGTTGTGTTTTTATGTCCAACATGGAAAGAAAAACACAAGAGAAATAAAGCAAAAAAGTGCCAGTCCAAAACACCCTTTATGTTGTGAAAGAAAGGGTAAAGGACCACACACTACTCAGTTCCAATTGATAAATTAATTCCTCAATCATTTATACGCCGAAGTTTCAATCCGTGGGCACTGAAGTTCTTAAAATATATTATATTAATGTACATTTATACATAGCTGGTATGAGAAATGAGACTTCTGAAAATTATGAGATTAAGAGATCTAAGATGAAAACATAAAAAATAGGCTATAAATGAATAAAAAGTAGGCTAAACTGTATCTGTTGCCTTTTAAGGTGAAGCCTAGTATTTTGACCAAATGCGTTTGTGCTCCTACATTCTCTCTCTCTCTCTCTCTCTCTCTCTCTCTCTCTCTCTCTATATATATATATATATATATATATATATATATATATATATATATATATATATATATATATATATACATATGTGCAATAATAAAGCCAGTGCACATACAGTCTGCTCATGCAATGTGACAAATCTCGTAGATGAATGCTTACATTGATAAAAGTACAGTTGTACACGTCTATGTGTTCAGACCTGGTGATACTGACCATTCCACAGGGAACCCACAGTGAACGCTGGACAAGTAAGGATTAAACTTTCAGTAAGCAAATTCCTCTGTTCATGTCTTTCATCAGTGTCTAATTGGCATTTAGCTGCTTCAGTGGAGCTGGGTCAGTGAGAGAGTGAAAGAGAGAGGGAACGTTGGTGTTTAAGACCAATCCAAGCCAGAATTACAGTTCAGTGTTTTTAATGAGAGACATGAAATGAACAGATTAACCAATGTGTGTGTGTGCATATGAATGCACCTCTGAGCACCCACTGGTGCACTACTTTACCCTTTACAACAAAATGTTCTCACCATCTGAAATTTCAGCATCAGTGGGTCAAGTAACAGCATTGCACTGATCTTCAAGTGTGCATATGTGTGTGCTTGTTTATATGATTTGTAATTAGTCATTAGCTGATTCTGACTCTTCACATATTTTGTATAACTAGACCCTCCAAGCTGCTTTTATATAAAGTGATGTAGCATTTAGAGGAAATTAAAGGATAAATAATAAACCAGACTAAACATGCTTTACCTGTGTGTTTGCATGTGCGTGTCAGACTAAACAGAATTAAAAGTCAGCGAGAGTAGCAGTGGTTTATTTCAGAATTACAAGTAGTCAGTCTGTAAGCAAACATCCGGAAATATGCAGTTACAATAATGAGCCCATGTGGTTTAATTACAACAGCCAGGGGTCCACATCTGCTGAACACCAACACCATCTAATTCACCATTTGTGGTGGACTCAACTAAATTGTGCCTCATAAGCATGTATGTGTGTTAATGTGTGGTAAGACTAACTAAAGTGGAGATGTAAGTGTGGGTTTGCACAGACTATAATGATGCTGAAAGACAACTCTCCCAAGGGGACACTACAGTGTCAAAAGCAGAAACATGCACACACCTTCTTGCCCACCAACACATTTAACACTCCCTGGACATTCTTCACCTATCTGTTACTTATGTATGCTGGTTGCACTGCTATGGCAACTGCCAGTGTTTTGGGGTGCTTATTTAGGGAATGTGTATCAAGGGACAGATGAGTGAACATGGTGGACCCTCTCTGCTGAAATGGGAGAAAGTCAAATGAGGAAAGTTACAGAGGAGACAAAAGGTTAGCTCATCTGGAAAGAGAAGACCAGCACCTCTTCATAACAAATGACCTTTTCCGAACATTGTAAATTTTGGTGATTACAAGTTACCAGCTCGCTTCTTTACATCTTATCCAAATGCATACAGTACTGTGCAAAAGTCTTGAATCACCCCTCATTTAGTTATAATAGGCTAGGAAAATGGAAAATAGCTGCAAAGATTTATTGAAATGTGCAAATATAAATAAAAATACAGCACAACACATTTGTGCTGTATTTGGAGAATTGGAGAATTCTAATGAGCATTGAAGTCAGTATCTGGCATGACCATTTATATCTTCAACACAGTCTGATGTCTCTTAGGCAAGCTTTCTTGTTATTTCATGAAATAGTAATTTGGCATACCTCAGCTTTTTGTTCCTGTTAACCTTACTTAAGAATGGCTTCTTGACAGCCATTCTTCCACTGAGACCATTTCTGATGAGGCTTGGCAAACAGTAGATGGATCAACGTAAGGATCAGATGCATCTCTCGTATCTTGTGTTAGGTCTTTGCTGGATTTTTCATTATTTCCTAAAGACATGACTTTCAGATACTGTTCATCTGCTGTTGATAGTTTTTTTTTTTAGATCTGCCACTTCTTCCTGCACTTCTTTTGTCCTATACTTGTCCATGACCAAACTGAAAATGAGTGAAAAGGCAGGCAATGTCCAAAGAAAACATTTTAAAGACCTTCAAAAAACCTGGGAAACTACTGGTCAAAACCACTTTAAATATTACAATAACGTCTGGGTCATTGGAAGCAAATTTTTAAAAATGTTATTTTTAAAAAAAATAGGGGTGGCTCAAGACTTTTGCACAGTATTGTACGTGGTCTGTGTAGAGCCCAATGAGAAAGAAATTTAAAGAAAGAAAAGAAACATGAAGTATACTATGTTGCATGAAAAAAAATCATGAATAAATCTTAGTATGAGAAAAGTAAGCACTATAAGCTGCTACTGGAAGAAAACTGTTATTTTTTATAATATTCTTTTCCTAATTGAGCTGCCCTGAGCTTTTCTTAAATATTCGAAAGAACTGTAGCCTGGAGGTGAGTTGTGTTATTGAAGTAAAAAAAAAAAAAAGTGAATTATCAGCACATCAGCTCTGTGCCTTCTGATGGAAGACAGGAGAGGAAATTTTTAAAAATCAAAATCTTTCCTGTGAAGGAATGGAGAAACAGTGCTGTTCTGTGGAGCACAAGTGGTATATTGCATGCGAAAGTGAAAAGTAGGTTTTCTAGAATGCCCACATTTGTAAGAGATTGTCTTACTCAGGCCTTGCAGTCAAGAGAAATCACTTTAAGTTAGAACTTAAAGTGGGCCCATTATACTTTTCCCCAGACTCTGTCATGCATATACTGTTACAGTGATGGATGGCCATATTAAACATAGCCGAAGATTCAAATAATGAGGTCAGCATCAGTGCAAGAAATCCACACTAAATGCTCAGTTACAGACAGGTTTTTAAATTCTTGACAAAGAGAGGTGATATCCTTAACATGGTCATCTCAGACACACAGCTCTAACTGTGACCACCAGTCCCAATTCACCTGTAGTTGTTTGCAAGAGGCAGCCAATCTGAAAGAAGCTGGCTTAAAGGAAGACGAGCTACAGTGGTTTGTTTTAGACAGAGGATGAATTGAGGGGCTCCTTTTTTAACCATGTCTCTTATAATACCCATCCTATGACTTTTGAAGCAAATGAGCTGTGCTTTCAGGTTTGAAAAAAATGAACTCAATTTTCATCTTTTGTCTTATTAAAAAAATACAAAAATTATCTGGCCCATGACTGGACATAATATGAAGGTAACTATCACTGTTTCTCTCCTCATTCTTTAAACATTTTTGAATTTTAATACAAACATGACAGCTGTAGCTATCAGGCTTAAAGGGGTCAAACTTTTTTTTTTGCAATTAATAACACCAGTAATTCAAAACATCCTCTTTTTACAAAAATTCAAATTCTATAAACCATTCACTTTAAGGTTGAAGACCAGAAGAGGGCAGTCATGTGCAGGACAGATAAAGGCTAGGTGCACCCATGTGTCTTTTTAGATAAAGTTTTTGAGTGTGTATTAACATGTCTGTATGTGTGATTTTATCTCTTGTGTGTGTGTGTGTGTGTGTGTGTGTGTGTGGGGGGGGGGGGGGGGGGGGGGGTGCGGCCGGGGGG